>BSBK01012470.1:30000-151871 GCA_027943335.1 Chamaecyparis obtusa | reverse complement strand
ATATATATATTATATATATATATATATATATATATATATATATATATATATATATATATATATATACTAGACACACACACACACATGTACATACATACATACATACATACATACATACATGTATGTATGTATGTACATGTGTGTGGTGTGTGTGTATATATATATATATATACACACACATGTACATATATATATGTACATATACACATGTACATATATATATGTACATATATACATGTATATACATGTACATATGTACATGTGTATATATATATCTATATATATATATAATTATATATATATGTATATATATATATATATATATATCTATATATATATATATATATATATATATATATATATACATATATATATATATTATACATATATATATATATATATATATACATATATATATATATATATATATATATATATATATATTACACCTAGAGTAATCCTTTTTGAGGCATCTATTTTCTTTTAAATTACAAGGTGCAATAGACACCTCAGAAGAAATTACTCCATACATATTATATATATATAAATATACATATATAAGCTAGTTCCTTACACCAATTTTTATAAACTGATTACTATTCTAAAATTCTATACAGTACTTTCATTTCAAACATAATCAATCTTAAAAAAGAGAGGAAATTAATCTAAAAAGAGATAATAGACGTTAATCTAACAAGAGATAGTAAGCATATAGTTTAGTGAGTATTCGGCTTCAATTTTTAGTCCCTGCCTATTTATAGGCAGAGACTTATGTTTTCAGGTCAAATATCTGGTATTAGTTTGCATTGCTTTTTTCAAATATTTAAATTTGTTTCTAAAGTTTTCTGCAATGTTTTGAGTGCTTAATTTATATTTTCTTTAAAAATACAAATCTAAATTTTCTGATTGGAGTAGACTATTTTTGTGGGGATAAAGATAATTTTAATGAGTAATTGCTAATAAAAATGAATGCCAGCTGTTTTGTCAATTCACATGGCTTTGTACAATTCGGACTGTGAAAATTAAATATTTCCAGCTGTTATTACCATCGGTTCTGAGTTGTTATTAATATGTACCCTGGGTATTGTGACCGCCATTCTGCATTTTATCATCTGCTCAGAGAGTTAACCTGAACGCGATTCTGCATTTTATCATCTGCTTAGATAGTTAACCTATTCGAGACTGCAACTTTTGTAGTGGCAAGGAGAGTTGAGATCAAGGTAAAATTTGTAAAATTTGTTCAAACTCCTGGTAAAATTTGTTCAAACTCCTTGGTAAAATTTGTTTTTGAGTCCGCACTCCTTGCACCCACTAATATTTTGTAAGAAACAGTGCTAAGCTTGCAAGGATTGTTGAATTTGATTTATATTTTTTCATGGAACTAGCTGATAAATATCTTTGTAACTTTTTTTCAGCATAAATTGGCAGAAAATTTGTATGTTGATCGTGAGTGTCAATCTCCAATTGGAACTCAAATTCCTCCAAATTTTTCTCTCACAGGAGTGTCTCCTCAAGGAGCTTTTTATAACACTAGCTACACCTCAGCCGAGACTGTGCTAGTCAATGCAAACGGGTTCTTTGAACCCGAGGTTGACCATGCTGAGTGAAATACTGAGATAACACTTCTAGACAGGACCTCACATTTTGCATGCATGACTTCCACAGTACTCACTTCTAATTCCATTAAATTTATCTTTGTGCTGCACTTTTGCATTAGAATTGGGTGCTTGAAACAGCTAGTGTTATAAGTAGGTCTAGTTGCTGTGGAATGATTTTATATTGTGTGCTTCAGTCAAATAACCATAGCATCCACGCAGCTAAGAGCATCCACAGACGCTCTGCTACAACTGGGAGACTGGCCTGGAGAAACCGCCCCCCGCACCAATGGCATAGACAGGCCCAACTGAATCTAGACTGATAGCAGCTGAACCTGTCAACGCAAAAGGCAGTTCTTTTGCTCTGACAACCTACATGTCTCCCTATTATTCTCCATTTCTATGGACACACGACCTGCAAACCACATACATATTACATAGGCCTTAGACAAAAAAAATTTAAAACAATTGTACCAAATCAAATGAAGATACAAAAGAAATTGAACATAAATCTAAAATTCCCCTTCCTTAACAAAGATCTGATGCAACAGCCTTTAGGTTATTAACAAATATAAAACCTCGAGAATTGGGATTCCTTGAAGTAGAGCTTGTGACCTTGCATAGTGCTAGAAAACTGTACCTCGCGAGCCAAAGTCACAGCAAGAAAAACAAATCTAATATATAGAAATAGACATGCCTATAAATCTTTTGGGTTTGCACATCAATCTGAGTGGTGGGAAAAAACCCAAGACCCAGAATGCACATAAATACTTGCACAACTTTAATTTGAGCAAAACTTAGTTTTGTAAGGTCTATGCATTGAACAAAAGTGAGCTGCGCTTAAAAAATCTCTGATAAAATCATGAGGCTGACATGGTAGAGAAATACCGATACTACATTTATGCCATCATTTACTTGGCGTTTCCATTGCAAATGAAGAGTGTGTTGAGTGGATGATGGTATGTAAGAGATTGTTACCATTTTTTAGGAAGCATTTTTCTAGCTGTGGTCATACATTAGTTTGTTGGACAAATTCATCAAACATTTCCATGTTAGTTTTCAATTTCCTCATTGACAATGTTCTTTCTCTCTCCAAATTAGTATGGGAATAGTCCATTTTCCTCTCATTAATAAAGATATATCTATCAGATATGTCTTGGAACTTATTCTCATATCCTACTCTTAATTAAAAAGTACTCTTAACTTCAATACTATTCTACTTATTCAAAGAAAAAAATACTCTTTGTTTCACCATTCCAACATGTTTAGAACTCCAATTTATACCCACTTAAACTTGTTCTATTCTTTTTTATTTACAGGTTTCCCTCGTAGACCCCTTTGGTATGCACCATTGCTTTGTTATATAAAATATAGCTTCCTAGATAAATTACTCTATCCACAAAGTTTTCTCGTTCTTCATGAATTATTCTATTGCCATAATTTAACCTAAATTGTTTACAGTCTGTTATAGAAAGAGATGTAAAAGGGTAAATTACATTACAGTTTGGGTTAATAGAATTTTGTAAATTTATTAAGAATTGCATAAATAGCAGATGTCATAGTTACTAAAATTGTTATCCTCCACTATTCACACATCTGAATTCCAGTATCAAGAAACCTAGACTACAACTCCTTCTACTCACCAAGGAGTGCTCCTTGTACACATTTGTATCCTTTGTAATGAGTTCATAAGTTTCTTTCAATAACTAATTCTTGAAGGCATCGATGCCAGCCTCGAGCTATAATCAACATCAAGTGCATCCCAAAGACCTCTAGATATAGCACCATTTAATCATATTATATTTAGTAGATAGCTATATCGCATTCATGACAGAATAATTTTCTTTTGGCCTTGATAAAGGAGAAAGGCATACAACTAGATTGAAGGCTGTAATGAAAGGAGAAAGCGGTGAATGTAATAGAATTTTGTTCTCTACAGATCTCAAAAAAGTTACTAAATCTTTTTGACCCAAAATAATTATTGAATGCCATTTTGTGTGTTTGCCAATTATACAGATAAACATGCCAAAGAAATGAACTCCTGGATGACTACAAAAGGATTCAGAATGTAACTCTGGCTGACTATTAAAACTTTACAATCAATACATAAAATAACAGGTAATGTTTATATTTTACAAGACCAAACTATAACTAACACTGATTTGATTTATTTTATATTGGCAGCCAAATATCTTTTGGTCAAAAAATGGTGATTTAAAAAATATTAAATATCTAGATTTAGGGTGCCATGTTATTGCATTATTTATTAATCCTCTGTGTCTCTATTTTTTATGAAAAAATACATAGAAGTGTTGCTAACATCCTTTTAGAATAATATTTTTTAGTCTTTTATTTCTTCCAGATTGTAGGCACTTTTTGTTTCCAAAAAAGGTAATTCTTATATTTTGATTTCAAAATTAATAATTTGTTTTCCCATATTCACAATTTTATATGCATATAAGGTAGGACACTATTGTTTGAGTTTGTCAAATGTTAAAGTGCAGATTCTACATGCCATGAAACCTCATTGTTATGCTTCCAGTTTGTTGTAGTTAGAATGGTCTCCTCCAAGCATTGTCATTTCCATTAATTGTAAATCCAAGGGGTCAATAATATTGGATAATATAGTTCATACTTGTTATGTCAAATCCTTGGAAACAAAGTTGATAGGGTATTTATTAGAGGTTTGATTCCAAATTTACATGTGGCCTTAGGGGAAAATAACAGTAGAATATTCATTCTCCTGATTACTATAAAAATAAACTAGAACAAGTCACTAGGTTTTTCTTCAAGCTCTTTTCCTTTCTTTTGTTTTGTCTCGAGGTCTACATATTTGTCATTAGTTTTATTCAAAATAGACTATACAGGTCTATGAACATTTGGTGGATGCAATAGAATTTACTTCATTAAATTCTAAATACTGCCATTAATCACTTCTGCTTGAAACATGGTCAGTGTTTTAATAATAATTGTAGTTATCAATTTGATTCACTTTTGATTCTTGCAGATGAGCTAGTTCTTCGTCAACTTGCTTCAACGTCAACATTTTATTTGTAAGTATTGTGTTTCCCCTCTTCTTTCATGGCAAGAATTTTTGTTGTTAATTTTTTAGTAGTTGACGAAATGTCAGAAATCTCTAACTTGAAACTTGAAAGGTACATATTTGCCAAACTTGTCTAGAAACATCGTTGTAGATTACTGTTTAAGCTAGCTTTCATTAGGAATATGCATCAGTTGTGAGATTCTTTAAGAAACAGTTTGTGATAATCAGTTGAAAATCACTTCTCTGATGACACCATAGTTTTTGAATATACTTGTGTTTTAAAAAATATGTTTCTATTCCCCCTTTATTCTGTACTTATTAATTTTTTTGGAGCCATGCAAGGAAATCATATCTATTTCTAGTAGTAGCTTCTACAAGGAAAAAATTAGTTTACATTCAGGGTTCTATAGATTAAAAAATATAAATTAAATTAGAAAAAAATGATAATGAATCAAGAAAGAAGAGAGGGAGGAAAAAAAACAAATGTAGAAGATATGCCAATGAAAAATGAGAAGATTCAAAGAAATGTACATCTTCATATTTTGTTCTTGAAATGGATGCTAGGCTCCTCTAAATTCAATATAGTTTCCTTTAAATGCACTATGGTTTGCTACCAACCTCAACAATAATTGGCACTCAATTTGATTTCTTTTTAAACTTCTTTCTTTTAAAAAAATGAGCTTTTCATGTGACCTTTGCCAGTTGATTTTTCTAGACTCCGCCAGTTTGGACAAATTTGCTAGTACTTGGAAACAAGTCTTGAGGTCTTGCCAGCGTAGAATTGTATACGGACTTGATGAGTCTCCCAAGTATTTGGTGAATTTGTAGCCCTATTTGGAAGGCCATTTTTGTTTGGAAAACTTGGTTCACCTGTACCATTTAAAATTTCCCCCTTTTAGCTGCACAAGCATGATTTAGGGCTATTTTCAGTTGAAAAACCACCACTAGAGTTCAGGAAAAGCTAAATTCAGTTGTGATCTCATTATATCTTTGTTGGTAGAACTAATTGAAGACTTCCATTCTTATAATGAATCTTCATAGTGTTATTTACATGTAAAACCCATACCTAAATTAAAGTTACTTTGCACCTGAAGTGAATGTTAACAACAATATTAAAGAATGAAAATTATAACTGCAAAACACTAGAATCTATCATTATGAAAATAGTATAATTCAATCTTCTACTACTGTGGAAAGTTGGGGGATGACTTATGTGGATGGAAGTCTGTTCATGACTCATTACCTAAGTTGTGATCTTTGACTAAAAGTTTCTAATTATAAAATAAAAGAGGTGTTTGAATATTGTAAGAGCTGGAGTATGTATATATATATATATATATATATATATATATATATATATAGCGAGTCTGAATTTTTTTTTTGAAGAAATTGGATGTGTGAATGAATTATGTAAGAGATTCTATTCTTCCTGGAAGAGGTAGTTCATATCTTATAAATTGTTAGCAACATACATTTAATTTTTTTTTTTTGTTAGAATTAAAATTAAAAATGATTTTTTAAAAAGATTTAAATTTTTAAATAGTGACTTGTTCAAAAATATTATTTCAATCCAAGAAACAATCAAAAAATTATTACACTGCCAACAATATTAAGACTATAACCAATAATTACATCAACAAATTAACAATACAAAGACCTCTTAAATTAGAAAAACATGCCGCTAGAAGAAAACTCTCAGAATGAAAAGGAAATTCTTTGAAAAAAAAATAGAAGAAACTAATAATAACCATTAATCTAGATAATTAACTTGAAATTAAAAAGCTCCAACAAACCCTGAATACATCCATCACTCTTCTCTTGAAACTTTGCTTCCGACTAACTGCACTCACCTCCCCTGCCAAACCCAGAATAGTGAATTTTCTTTCTTAATGTTAAGAAAAATAAAACTTGTCAATAATTTAAATTATATCTAAATGTTCCCATCCATAACTCTGCACCGCTATTTTAAGATCTTTAAAAATGACTACATTGGTTATGTTGATCTGAACTGTATTGAAATCATGCATGGTTTTCATCCTCTGTGTACATTCCATTCGCATTGCATAAGCTATATCTTTGCTAACTCATTTTGCAATAACCAGTGCAAATATTTAGCACATTCATGGTGACACACAATAGTTGAACAAAAGAATTGATTTCATATCTTTGACAAGTACAAAGACTGGCTTCCCGCATTGATATCCTCTTCAACTCTATGCTAGAAGACTTATGTTTTAATTATGTTAACTATGCAGGTTTTATTTTGCTGCCTTTTCATTGTGCAACAGATAATGTTACAACATTTACTGAGCACAATATTCAATATCCAATTTGTAATCATCACCTTTGTTTTTACTATATAGACAAATATCTTTATTGGACTTTCTTCTCTTCAAACAACTCCTACAATGCTTTATACTTATTCTATTTTGCACAAGGCGGGACTATTGTCCAGCAATGACAAGTTGCTGGATAAGGTTTTTTTAAAAATCCATCGCTGGTCTAAGAGTAATTTAGCTACCAAAACCATCAAGATAAAACATTACTGACACACTGCTAAGTTCTTGAAATGCTAATTGTTTTGCAGCTCTCTGATATGAACTCATTTGGTCTATTTTTTCTGTCGCTTCTGCAGGAGGATTGTGAGTCTGCTGCCTTTTAGCGCTTTGGGATCATTGTGCATTTGTTTGGGCTAAGGTAAGGCTGTCAAATGTAATGGCTTGTATTTTTATCAAGATTGATTTGAAAATTACAGTTGTTCCTTTGGCTATTCTACATCAATCTAATGCTTCTCTTGTCAAGGTTTTCTTATGTTGAGTTAATGTTTTCTATCAATTGTCAAACAAATTTCACAACAACATATTATAAGTATTTGAAGCTTGAAAATTGTCAAACAAATTTGATTACAATAAGAATGCTGGTATACATCATTTAGAATGAGATGAGCTTTATTGAGTAACAACTATTAACAGATTCAACAAAGCTTAGAGAAAAGAACTTAGTCTCCATTACATGCTTTCTGGATTTGCTTCTAAGTTTCATGCTATGGGATATATTAGTCTCTATGAGACACCCTGTCAAGCTATGGGGTTTATTAACTTCTACAGAGCACCTTGACATGCTCTGGGATATAATAACTTAGGAAATATTAACTTATATTCATGTATATAGAATATATGATTTGTGACACCCCAAAATAATATCTATAATCTGGATGACAACATGTGCGGTTTATGAACATCCTTAATGTAGCTACCAAGTTGCTTCAGAGGTATCATCTATCAACTGATAATGTAATTAGTCATCTCATTGTCCTTAATTAAGACTTTCAATCTTATTTCTCATGGCTTACAAAAAGCATCAAATGTTTGTCATCATCCACTTTTCCTAGTGTGATTACTAAATTTTTTAAATGCTATTACATGAGACTCTATACTAAGCCTGCAATGGTTTGAAACTGGATGGTATTTTGCAGAGCTGGTCATAGGGTTGTGCTGTTATTGATACAATAGTAGAGGAGTGAGAATTTAATAGTAATAAGCTGAGGCAATACTGGAGGATATTGACAAGTCTCCAGACATTCAACAATGACCTCCATGCAAGAGGAAGTGAATGCGGGGTTTATAGTTAGATTTTGACTGGCTAGAAACATTTCTGATTACACTAAATAACAAGATGTTTTCTAGCCTCTCTCAAGCTTAAAGGAAAAGAGTTTGCTTGCACTCATTTCAAACTGTACAAATTTGACTTGTTATTCCGTAATTTCATAGACTTAGCATTCTTTGCCATTTGTTGACTGCATTCTCCTGTTGCTTCAGAAAGTGAAACAATAATGTATTCAATAATAAAATCCTTTCATGCTTGACTTCTTGTTGTTAACATATTAACCTTAATGACAATAGTGGAAATCATTATATTAGTATGTTACCCATCAGCAATAAGCTTTATAGTTTTCCCTTCTTCAGGACCAAATATATTGTTTTCTTTCTGAGTAGATTTAGAGATTAGGACCAAGGGCATCCAAAAGTATTCAGACATTATAAGCTCTGAAGCATTAACTTGCATCAAGTGACTGCACCAATCTCAAATTGTTTGGATGATGAGTTTATTTCCAAAACATCTCATTCTGCAACACCTTGCTATACAAAATTATTGGAGAACATGGACCAGCAACAAACTTCTAGTATTAAAAATTCCAGACAATGTATTTCCCTTGAAAAAGGATTTTTGTAGTGTTAATCCAAGTTTCTTTTGTTTGATCCAAGGCTCAGATCACCATAGAATCAACATGTGTTGAAGGAGTTGCCAATCGCATTGGCAAAATCCCAACAAATTAGTTTTTAAGCAGTTGCCTATGGCCTCTGATTATAAATACATATAACACTCTTCATTGAAAAATGCCCTCGGTAAAGAGTTAGCTTGTTGGATCAGAATTCATAAGGACTGACAACACACAATTTCTTCTAATAACATCTTATTAATTCTTCACAAAATATATCATATAATCTTCTCACAAGATATTATAAACATTTCAGACCTGCAGCTGTACCAATTTTTATGCTACATAGATGTGATTTCAGAAATTTAGATGATTTACATGCCCTCAAATCTGAAGGAGTTGACTCTATGGTGATTAACGTCTGCTGAAGGAGTTGCCAATGCAATTGGCAAAATTCCAGCAAATTAGTTTTTGAGCAGTTGCCAATGCAATTGGCAAAATTCCAGCAAATTAGTTTTTGAGCAGTTGCCTATGGCCTATGATTTTAAATAGATATAACACTCTTCATTAAAAATGCCCTTGGTAAAGAGTTAACTTGCTGCATCAAAATTCATAAGAACTCACAACCTACAATTTCTTCTAAGAATATATTATAAAATCTTCACAGATATATCATATAATCTTCTCAGAAGATATTATAAACATTCCAGACCTATGGCTGTACCAATTTTTACGCTGCATAGATCTGATTTCAGAAATTCAGATGATTCTAAATGCATGTTAAAATGATGAATGTCCTACAGTGAATGACTAGTTTCTCCATTCTTTTCCTATAGTGATACTTTGTGCACACCAAGATCTAAGCTTTATTGCGTGGCCATATGTGTATTTACCAACTCTTAGGAAACTCTCTGCCTTATTTTCTA
The DNA here is from genome assembly GCA_027943335.1 of Chamaecyparis obtusa. NCBI lineage: Eukaryota > Viridiplantae > Streptophyta > Pinopsida > Cupressales > Cupressaceae > Chamaecyparis > Chamaecyparis obtusa. The sequence goes on along the minus strand of BSBK01012470.1, from coordinate 142,088 downwards.
GGTTATTATCCTCTTTCACACTGGGTAAAAATGAGCACTTGAACATGTGCTGCAATCTGAAGGTTATTTCAGAGATGACTCCGAATGTTCCAAGAGATATCTTGGCAACTTTTACATCTGAATATGATTCTATCAATAATAAAGAAATAAAAAACCCATTATATAGTCAACCCAAAAGTCTCATAATGGAATGGCCAATGAACAATATCCATTATCAACACTTCATACAACATTTAACCCAATAAATGGTGTATCTACACCAACAAGAAAACTTGGATATCAGTAGTTAGTCAAAAACTATGCTAGAGACTTCCCTTTCCCATCCTAGCCCAAATGAACACAGATCCAAGCCTACGGCTTGATTCCGCTGTAGTCCACCATGGAGATGGCCCAGATGGGCTTAGTATGTCACAAATATACTCAGGTCACCTAGGCAGAGCCCTGGTCAAAACTACCCAAACAAACAAAAACTATATATAGAATGTTTTTTATAAAACATTTGAGGGCATGTAATGGTATGATAAGACTGAATTATATGTTATCTTCAGCCATCCACATCTACTATCATGTCTACTGTAGCAGAATAAACTAGAATTGATTTCACTAGAATAAGAAATATGAAAATGCATCTGTAGTAAATTATATTGCATTCGTTGCAAATTGATCTACATTAAATCATATGTACTTACAATTTGCTTTTCATTTCTGTTGCAGCACTTTTCGTTGCATGCACAAAAAATAAGAACATTTACTCCCTTGCTCTTGAAGGTTAGTATACATTGTTATACCTTTCTAGTGCATAGTTATAAGTTTATTTACTCTTATGCTTTGTACACATTCCACTCTAATAAAACATTGACAAAGAATTGTACTTGCAAATCCTTTTGCATCCTACCTATTTTGTGAATATTTACCATTTTCTTTATGCACATATATAAACACTACACATAGTACAAATTCATTTATGTTCCTCATCCAATTCAGAAATACACTTCCAACTGCATTGTGAAAAAATAGAACAAATGTCAAATAATCCAATAGTAATAGAAACATACAAAATAAAGGACAATGTACAGAACATATCAATTGACACAGCTTTGGACAATGTGCAATGCTTCCGCATTGATAATTTCAACTTTAAGGTTGGCGATTGCTTATTTGACACACTCCATGTATTGCTCCATTGTCACTATACATCATCTGAGCTACGCAATGGTTTTGTTACCCATTTCTTGCATTGCCTTCACAACCATTGTGTTACAGCATTATACTCTTATGAACATGAGCTGCACCCATCAATACTTCATGACTTGCACGAAGTTGCTGACAAGACCACATACTTGCGCAGGATGAGACTTTCTGCAACCGAGACCAACACAATTGGTGAAACTGGTCTTTGGGGTGACACATTTTCTATCCATTGGCTAGCTCATTGGTTAAACCTATCCATATGCATCTGGTCTCTATCAAGAAAGAAACCATATTTTCATTTCAATAGAGATGCTTCTCATTGCGAAATATCTATTCTTTTCCATGATGTCAATCCATTGGCTAGGCACTATGAACCTATCTTCTCAAGAAAAGTCACATATAATAGAATGTACAATATGCAACTACATTTGTCAACTATGCCTTTTGAAATCGACACTAATTCAACCATAATAGAAGTAGAACTTGACCAAATTGGGCTCCAGCAACTCCCTAAATTTGTTGCCCCATGTGGTGAAAGCATGTTCACTGCCATTGCTGCCTTGGTTGATGCTCAATTTGATGCACTTGCTTTGTGACTATTCATGGCATAGTCCTTGGCAAATGCATTGGTAGTGCAAGATAACTTTGCATTGGGTTGTTTCAACATGCATCAATAACCTGCAATGTCAAGCAACCAATGCCTCTTGTAGCAACAAACACTAGTTAGCAAAGTTGGAATGCCATACGTTTGCAACAACCTGGAGGGTTCTGAATTTTTCTTGTTATGGATTTCATACTTGTTTTGTACAACTATATATATATGGAAAATCATCCCCAACTCTAAAGTAGATGTCCTATGCAACTGCACAACACCCAAACAACAAATAAACTTATTATATTACAAGACTAGCTCAGGCCATTGCCATTACAAGCCGCTGCAAGAAAAACAACATTTGTCAAATGAAATACTTATGAAAAGACATAACTTGTTGAATCGAACTGAAAATGCATTTCTGACAAAAAAAACAATACCCTTTTCAGTAGACAATTCAAACACTGAACAAACTACAGTTTTATCTAGCAAAAGAATAGAAACACAATGCTCATTAAGGCATCTGAAAGCAACAATCCGCAACAAGGACCCGCTCTTGCTAAACACTGATCATCAACAATATCCTCATACAAACAATATTATGCATGGAACAACATCACACGCCAAGACAAAGACAAGATATGTATTTTGTAAGCCAAGAACAAAGCACCACCCAAAAATCCATAAAGATGCAACTACAGTGAACAACACAAACCAAAAATCTATCAGGCAATACCTGCTAGCCATTAATGATACGCCTACTAATGCTTGTGTCATCTGTGAAATGTTATGTTTCCATAAAGACATTTACAAAGTAAACAATGCATTTGTTCATGATTTCTCTTTTCTTTCCATGGCACCTAATAAGAAAATCATAGTGGCAGGCCAAACAATTTGTAAACAATGTATAGCAGCTATTAAGCTTGGAAAACTACCCATGTTCGCTGCACCATGGAACATAAGACACAATAAACAAATAGATATTGTCCATTCCTTAACAACCCTAGAAGAAAGACTAGTTTCCCTACGTATTTCTTTTGCATAGATAAGGCAATTGGGTTACAAAAGAGCACAATATGGCTTGAACGGTACAATTATCAATGTTCCTATCGATTTTGATAGAGTTCAACAAGCATTGCCTAGGCTTATAGATGAAACAAAAACAATTGCAATTAGAATAAAATGTAAATTATAATACAAAAATGCATATGCACAAGGCAACGTCAGACCTGCTTTTGTGATGGAAGCCTTAAATTTTTTGTCCAAAACACCACTATACACAAAAGAAAATATCACAATAAATAAAGATTGGGAAACCCTTCTAACATCCAAACATCAACAAATACAAATAGACATTGCCATAGACACAGACACAGACTCTAGAACTGACATAGATGATGATTTGGATCAGCTTCAGGAAGAGCCCATAACTGAATCACTCATCCATTGGTTTAATGAAGCGCATTCAATCAAAGACCTCGATACCACCATTATTGAGATTGCACCATCTGAAGGATTTAAACCTCTTGGTATTTTCCAAGATATTTACTCAGAAGAAATGAATTTCCCAATATTATTTTATGGTTTTGCACGACCGAAAGACATCACTAAAAAATTCAGTTACCAAAAAATAGTCAAGTGGGAGCTCATGCATAAAGACAATGACTTTTCAACACATATGACAAATATATTTTTCAAAGCTATTAAAATAATTATTCACCAAATATCCTTGCTAGCATGGGTTTGTATAAGGAAAGCTGAATTGAAAAGTGAAAAATTGTTTGCCAGGGATGTGCAAAACCCTGCTAACCTAGAAAAAATATTAAAATCGCCATTGGGTTTTAGGTCGTTGAGAAGTATTTGAACGTCTCCTGACTACTCAGAAAACAATAGGAAACACATATTTGCAATGATACGACAGCTAGGACCTCCAACTTTCTTTGTGACACAGACAAGTGCTGAGCACTTATGGGAGCCCTTGTGCAAAGCATTGCAACACATATCAAGCACAAAACATAGTACGCACAGTGAAACTATAGAGGACAAAGACCTAGACTTTGAAATTAGGAAAAATCCTGTGCTTTGCAGCCGGTATTTCAATCATAGGCTTAATGCATTTCGAAAGATGATGCTCAAAAACCAAGAACTCTTTGGTAAAGTCTCTGACTACTTTTTTTGTTACAAAATTCCAAAACTGAGGGAACGAGCACACACACTTCATGTTATGGGTGGAAGATGCACCTACATATGGACATTGCAAAAACATTGATATAGAAATTTTCATCGACAAGTACATCTCATGTGACTCTACATTGCTCGACGCACATCTAGTCAAAATGAAGACACATCATCATACAAGAACATGCAAAAAATATAGAGCATCCAGTTGTCGATTTAGCTTTCCCTTGCCTCCCATAAGGCAAACAACAATTCTAGAACCTTTGCAAAATACCAGCCCTGTACTGAAGGCCAACACAAAGCTATTTTTCAAGCAACTACAAAACAAACACTACACAAAAGAAGTTTCATTTGATGACTTCTTGCACGAGCTGCAAATTGATGAAACAAATTACATTGAAATGCTGCAATCACCATTGTCATGAAGAATTGTTTTATTAAAAAGGCATCCTTCAGATATTTGGATAAATTCATTCTCTAAAAAAGTTCTAGGCTTATGGTATGCAAATACGGATACACAATTTATATTAGATGCATATGCTGCTGCAACATATTGTAGCTCGTACATGATGAAACAAGACAGAACATTGTCACTTGCATTCTGTCAAATACGGCAATAATGTACTTATGCTTACAATGATAAGATACACTTCATATGAAAGCTAGGTAATGCATTACTCAACTACCAACAAATGTCTAGTCGCCAGGCATTTCACATAGCTCTTTCTCTACCCTTACATAGAAGTTCATGCAAAACCATTTACATCAATACAGCCCCTCCTAAAAATAGAATTTTAATGTTAAAAAGCCCCAAGCTACTTGCAAAGGAAAAAGATGACTCTGAAAACATTATGTTTGCGTCTGCAACAGACAAATATATACAACGCCCAAAACTCTATGAAAACTTGTCCCTTGTAGAATATACTGCTTCTTACTCACACAACCCATTAAAAGAACAAAAAAAAAGAGATAAGCCACAAATCATACGCATTGTAAGATACAATCTACATAAAGATCCAGAAAATTACTATAGAGAAAAACTTATGCTTTATGTTCCTTTTAGAAACAATGAACAATCATTGTTGCTAGCACATAAAACATGGAGTTTAGCATTTGATGCAAATAAATCACAAATTGCATATGTTGAAAACATGTTCACAACCCAAATACCTAGCACATGGGGTGACATTGAACTGGCAGCAACAGAAGCTAACAATGATAGCCATCCAGCAATAGACCTCGACAATGACTATGACCAGACCCAGACCAAAATAGAACTAGAGAAATATGACATCATCGATGACATAGAACATGTTAAAAGTGCACAAAAAAACAAGATATTCCTCATTCCACACACTTAGAAATTGCTCACCCGTTCTTGCTCAATAACCAAGAATATTTCATGTTGCGCAGACAGTTGAATGAAGAACAACAATCAATAGTCAAAGATGTAATGATGACAAAGAGACTTGCCCCTAATAAACCATTATACTTTTTCTTGATAGGTGGAGCTGGTACTGGCAAAACCTTCACTGCAAAAGTGCTCTTCGAAGCAATGATTCGACACTTTGATAAACAACTTGAAAGTGACCCGTACAAGCCTAAAGGAATCATTGTCGCTTCAACAGGGAAGGTTGCATTTAATGCAGGTGGAACAACTGCACATTCTATCTTCCACCTTCCATGTAGCTTTCAAAGATGCTACCTTTGGACTCAAACACACTTGACAGTCTAACCAAGAAATTGGACCAATTGCAAGTTTTACTCATTGATGAGGCATCACTATTAGGATCTAGAATGTTATACAATATAGACAGAAGGCTACGCCAAATCAAACACACACCAAAAAAACCATTTGGAAACATTGATATCATATTTTGTGGTGACTTGTACCAAGCACAGCCTGTATGTGATGCTTGGATATTTGAGGAGCCGAAAATAGGCAATGACAAAATCCCGTACACATTTTGGCCAGAAAATGTCCTTTGCTTTGAATTGCACAATGTAGTTAGACAAACAGATAGACACTTCATATCCATTCTAAACCATACAAGAATTGGCCAACAAACTGATGAACATATATCCTATTTAAACAAGACATGTTACAAGACCCCTCCCAAGGACCCAAAATTTCCATACTTGTTCCAAAGAAATATAGCTGTTAACGAACATAGCAAAAAAATGTTGGACTTCTTGCCCACCAAGCTCTATGTGTTTGAGGCTATCAATAAGAACGAGTCTCCCCTTGACAATACCAACTACCAAGTTGAAAAATCATCCTTGCCTAGCACAATCTATGCAAAGCCAGGAATATTAGTTGAGCTAATAGCTGGCAATTTAGATACACAAGATGGACTGGTTAACGGTGCTGATGGCATTTTCCAAATGCACACATCTGACCATAAGGACATCCTATGGATAGAATTCAATGACCCTGCTATTGGAAAATCTCAATGCCAAAAAAAGCAAGCCATATACAAATGTTCTATTTCACCTTCTTGGACCCCGATAATGAGAATAGCTAGAAAATTCAAAATAGCTACAAAAGTTGTTACTCGATCACAATTCCCTATTCAACTAGCATCTGCATGAACCATTCATAGATCACAAGGCCTAACAATGGATTCACTTGCTTTTGACCCTACGAAAGTATACCAGCATGGTCTTGTCTACACTACCCTTTCCCGGGTAAGAAACATTCAGACATTGTACTTGATACACAAATTGCAACATCAAAACTTCAAAGTGTCCCAGAAAGTAAAAAAAGAAATGCAACGTCTCCAAACTCAAGCACAATGGAAACTACAACATAGTCTCGCTCTTGTATCAATAGACCATTTCCTTGTATGCTCTCTCAATACTCGAAGCTTTGCATTGCATGCACAAGAAATAGCCCACGACTATGATTTGCTTAAAGCAACTATAATTTGCTTTCAAGAAACAAATGACAAGATACATCAACATCTTCACTTGCTAAATGAGAAATTTAATTTCCATTCTTCACTATCTATTCATGGCTTGTTGACTTGCTATGCCAAAACTTTGACATTGTTAAAAACTGATACTTTTGCAACACAATACCTAGAATCCATAACAATTGATATATTTCATCTTGACACTACTCTTCATATCACAAATGTTTATATATCACCAAGTACGCCTATAAATCACATATTGAATCTACTCATAAACATATTTACCACACTACCAATGGATTGCAAACTCATCATTGCCGAAGACTTTAACATTGACATGCTACACTCTACAAGAGCACAAACAATGCTTTCCAAACTTATGGAACAACACAAATTAAGTTTGCTTGTCGACAAGCCAACAACAAATGTAGGTAGTCTATTGGATCACTTTTGGTTGCACAATATTGATCTCTCCATAGCAAAATTCACTTTGTTGGATACATACTGGTCATACCATCATACAATAGCTCTAGAGCTATGCCTCTAGTTTGCAGCATTAGAAACTGCTTCAATCAAAATCAAATAACAGGTTCGTTGCTCTCATTCTGATGTAGAAAGCTCTTTTATAACCACTTTGTCAAAAAACATGAACAAGTATTTGTCTTACAGCTTCCAAAGACATATTTTGTTGGATGAGAGGAGCTCACTTAAAGTGCCATGATCACTCAATTGCAGATTATGAAAAAGGGCAAGCTTCACTCAAATTCTCTTAAGGAGGTCATTGAAGTGCCATGATCACTCAATTGCAGATTATGAAAAAGGGCAAGCTTCAATAAAATTCTCTTAAGCAGGTCATTGAAACAACTAGAACTTCCATTTTCACTTGCATGATGCCCTGCTCTTTGGAGACCACTTGGTTAGTCTTACAAAAAAATCAATGCTAAATCAATAGCAAACTGATAAGAACATCTGCATAATACCTACATGAAAGTCATCTTAGTTCCTTATGAGGAATGATGTAGATCGTGGTCTTGCATAGGCAATGTTGTTGTCTTATACTATTGTTTATCTTTGAAAAACTTTTGTATTCCTTTTCCTCCACAACAAGCAAATAATGATTTATAAGATGTCTATAAATACTAATAATACAAATTTCCTGATCAATAATGAAATTACCTTCATCCTAGCTTTTCCATATGAAAAAATGACAATGCTTATCTAATTTAACATGTACCCAACAGTTAATAAACAAACATTAAAAAGTTAGGTTCCCTAAAAATTTATATTCATGGCCCTGATATAAGTACAAATTCTAAAAAAACTCAAAAGAAACCGATTTGTATAGTTACCCATTCTGGCAAATAAATCATCTCTTTTTGCAACTTTCTGTCCATGTGTTGTTTGCCACTGATTACTTCAAGAGCAAGTCTCCCCAAACTGTACATGTCTACCTTGTGAATGAATTAAACTTTTAAACCATATTCATAAACCATATCTCCACTAATACTGACATGAGATCTACCCCACTCGAATAACTGTCCCAAGCCAAAATTTGATATTTTTCGATTCAGACCTTGATCGAAGAGGATGTTTATAGCTTTTATCTATCGATGCACAGTTCTCAATCTAGATTATTCATGCAGATATGCCAACCCACGTACAACTCCAAGGCAAATATTGTATCGTGTGCACCAATAATGCTAAATCCATGGGGACCTATGAATTATATTACAGTCTCATTAGTCAGTGTACATGTGTACAATCATAGAATTAAGACTCAGATCCAGGAAAAACTTGCCAACTTTTTCCCTAACTAGGGCTCGAATTTTGTATTGCCATGCATAAAGAAACTACAATTGGCGATGCTTATTTGACCTCAAACATCTGTACATGATCAAGTTCTATTTGGGTGAATTTCACATTGGTTGGAATCAGAAGATAAGCATGACTTAGAAGGTTATACATGTCTCAAGACATTTGTCAATAGAAAATCCTAAAGTAGTGAACATTTCATCCCTCTCCAAATGCTAAAGAAAGCTTAAATATTGCCTTTTCATTATATCCTATGAAGCAATAAAATCTCATTACTATGAATGGCAATTGTTAGCATTCATGTCTCTGTTGCTTCTTACAGGAGTTACTTGTCCATTCGGTTAATCATAGGTTCATTCATGGCCATCTAAACATATATGTATCTGAATTCTACACTAAAACAAAATTTCAGTGGTTATATATATATATATATATATATATATATATATATATATATATATATATATATATATATATATATATATATATATATATATATATATATATATATATATATATATATATATATATATATATATATATATATATATATATATATATATATATCTGAAGATGATATGAATATACTCACAAATCAAATTCCATAGATTAACCTCTCCTTAGTGTACTGACATCCAATCTATAGTACCAAATTAAGCATATGGAAACAGACACAAAAATAAATTATCTTAAAACTTTCAAAAATATTAGTACTAGTATAGATAATTGCCAAAATTTGAAAACTATGATCGCTTTTCAGATTAGATGAAGTACATTCACCTTACTAGATGTCAAATCATTTAATATCATGAAAATTAAACAGCTCTCTATTTCATGGATAATAATGCAAAAAAGAGTTTTTAAAAAAACCTAGCAAAAGAATTTATACACAGGTATAGAAAACTACTAGCTACCACATACACATCTACATATTACTGACCAAATCTGTGTTGAAGTTATGTTTACCGGGAGTAATTACAATCACTAATACCAAAGGTCCATATGTCCCTGTCATTGGCACTTCATATGTTCCTCTTCCAGCCCACAAAAAAAGAAACTCCAGGTAGTTTTTAGTTACATCCACAAAAAAAATTTTAACAACACCCTTTCCTGCTCCTCTAGCAGCCCCTTCTATGTTAAAATATTTTAACATCTTTGTTCCCTGCATAAATTTTAAAATGTGAAATTTGTTCCCAAATCAGATATAGCACCTGTCATAGATATTGACTCTTTTCCCCACTCAAGTCTATTCATTGAATAATGACTAGATTAATACGAACACATTGTTATAAACCTGAATATAGACATCAAAGATGCACCTTCCAAGACTTCTCAATGATTTGTTACTATAAAATTGTCTCCCAGCGAACTGGAGTTGCACTTTATATGGTCCATTATAAAGACACAATCCATAGTATTTCAACAAAGTAGAAGAAGACTATGCTTTTGTAGAATTACACAGTTCTTCCCAGTTTTTTAGCAGACTTCATTTTATTACAACTAACATGTTTGGTTTTTGCCAGACTTCATTTCCTTGTTGATATGTTCACTGCTCATGTTATAGTACCTGTTCCAGGTTCAACCAGCTGCAATTATCACAATGGATCCCTCCAAAGCAACAGCATTAGAAACTACAGCCAAATCTATGCCCAATGAACCAGACACACAACCATCAAGTATCAAGCAGCAAATGCATACCAGGTTGATAGATACAAAAGTCACAACACCTGCAAAAAGGTATTTCCTTCATCTCCGCTATCGTCTCTTCAGATGTATACAACTGCACTTGCATGTACTTGTACCTACATATAGTGGCCACACTAACTTACTAAAAACCATTTACTAGGCCTTTATTCACATCCTCCAGTCAATAGGATAGCCTTCTAGAAGATGGCAAGAACATCAACAACAATCAGCAAGCAAAAAGGTCACACTTCTTCTAGCCTATTTTACTCTTTGCATTAGGATTCATATAATTATAGAATCTAAAATACACAACCTTGTCTTCTAATAGGCTCCAAATAAAAGTAGAACATGCATCCAACATTGCTGATATTTGTACATCACAATTTGCCACTATTTTTTACGGTGATGTCCTCGTGACTTATGGCCCTGCCTATGCAAAAAACCCATCAAGCCCAGCTAAAGCACCAATACTGCATGTGGATCTGATCGACATGCATGGCCAAATGACCATTACAAAAAATATTACCAACCATTTGGTTGACAAATTCCTTTCCCAGCTCTTGCATGGTGCCAGTGTCCGTATAAATGCATTTGACATAAAGAGAAAATCACAATATGAAAGGGGTGACGCTGATTATTGCCTATAGTTTACTACACAAACATCCATAGAAACCATTCCTAGAGTCTGCAAGAAGCAAAGATTGATGCCTGACACCAAAGTTTGTCAACTTATCCACTCAGCCAGCCACTACTCGATCGGTACATTGGGTGTCATTGTAGCAGTGCATAACCATGCACCTAAAGAGTACCAACTCCATGTCAAAGATGGAGAAGCTACGACAGACACAGCTACCATGAGCTGTTCCATCCATACATCAAACTCAATCCTCTTCTTTTTGACACGTAACAATCCTTTTTTTAACATTGCCTACCACATTTCATTCCTTTGCAGGTTACAGTTCCAGATTACCATACACACGCATATGCAACAGTTCAAACTATCCTTGCATCTACACAAGCACCACTCCTGCTACTTAAAAATGTTCTCCGTAATGGTCCAAAAGGAACACCGCTCATAAAAACAACACCATCCACCTTCATTGGCAGTCTCAATGATGAATATGCAAGGACAAATCTACAAAATATTGTATCGTCCAATCTCCAGGTAAGAAACAAACCCTTGTATTTGAAAAATGGTTAGAATTACATTCCACACTAATTAAATAACCATGCCAAATCCATACTTAGATGTCAATTTCCATCGCAGGTCACTGGCAGTCTGAAAATAAAAAATGCTTACCTTGCACCATACCAACTCCTCTGCACTCTATGCCACCAGCCACCTTCAATCATGTTACCATCAACCGCCAGTGATGCCCACTGCATTTCATGTGCAAAAACAACAACATTTGGTTACGAACCCTTTTTGCAATGTATAGTCCAAACTGAAGATGACATCGTGGATTGCACTATGCATGGCTAGCTCCTTGAGACCCACTTCCCCCGGCTTAAAGAAATCCCATTTGAAGACTACAATACGAACCTGTCTGAAGTTGTTGGCCTCATACGAGCATTTCAAATTGAAGGCACCTTTACAATAGCAATGAACAATAGCATCCTCTCCATTGCAACACAATACAACAATGTAAGCTTCAAATACCTTCTGATTTGTATTCCTTACAATATACAAACACTATAGTTTCAAAACAATGTTATCCAGTTCTTAGCTCTTAACATAATTGTTCACCATCAAATGTAGGTACATTAAGTCTCCAACAGTTCGCTGGAAGTTTTGGCTCTTCACATATGGTCTTCTATTTTCAAAAAAAATGTGTGATGAAGGGTGCTCCCCTTAATACCACAAACACATAACAGAAATAGAGAAACAACAACAATAATATGCAAGAACAGAAAATTGGCTTCTTATTATCTCCACAAATGTGGAATTACAAACTTTTAGAATTACAATATGCAAAGCCACATGGGCATTCCTTACAATATTCTGTAGGACAAAGCCTCAAATCAATACCCAGATCTACTACCCAGAACTATTCAGAACTGCTTAAGACAATAATACAGCCTTCCTTATATAGGCAATTTTCCACTGCCTGGGAAGGTTCCAGAATTTTAGCCAATAAGGCCGACCAAACTTAGAATTATTTTATTTTACATTTTATTACATCATAGTCGGCTCAAGATAACCTTTGAAACCCAATCAAAAATTTTGAAGAAAATTATTTTCTGCCATTTCAGGTGGCCCAAACTCTGAAGACCATAAGTCATCACCAGTTGACCCGATCGGCTATTATAACACCATTTTGGAAACACCACAAAGTGCTCTACAGGCTTGATCAGCACAAGCGCCCCTCACCCAAATTTTTGACCTCATCCGGGGCCTCTAAAGCCTTCAAAACTGAGTTCAAAGTTTCTGTACCCTACTGCCAATAACGAAAATCCTCAATATCTTCCAATATACACTTGATCTGGCAATGAAATTTTACTGGCAGACTTATATGACCAAAATGAACCTCCAAGAAAGAAATCAGATCATTTTGAGCACATACAAAAATTACCGAAAATAGTAACTTTCCATAAATAGCAGCTCTGTAAAAAATAACCCTTATTGAATATAAAAATAGAATTTTTTATTTTTTTTTAAATTTTTTATTTTGGGTGATGCAAGATTGCTCTTACACCTAGGATGCTCCTACATCAGACACTCGGGGTAATTTGAGAAGTGACCCTGTCACGACTCAGGTGTGCAGAGGAAAACGAAGACGGCTAACCTCCTCCTTTGTCAGCCATGATGAATCTTCAACAGGTCATGCTTTCCACTTGACCAGATATTCTTCATATGTCCTGTTCCTTATGCTTCTGCCAACATGACTGTCCAGTATATCTTCGATCTCCTTAGTGTCTGAACTAGTTGCTGGAATACTCCACTGTGCTGCTGTGATCTCATCTTCAACACCTCCTTCATGATACTCTATCAGATCTGAAATGTTAAACACTGGTGAAATATGTAGCTCAATAGGCAATTCTACCTCATATGCGTTTCCTGAATCATATTTCTACAGTATCTTACATGGTCCAAACTTCTTCATTTTCAGCTTGTTATATGTACCAACTGGAAACCGCTACTTCTGCAAATGAACCATGACTTCATCACTAACCTGAAATTATTTATACCTCCTTTTCTCATCTGCCTTAGCCTTGTACTGTGTGTTCATCTTGGTAATATGCTTCCTCACCTCCCCATGGATGTTCTTCAAGTGTTCTGCAAAATCCTCAGCTTCAGCACTACTTATTTCTTCTTTAGCTATCTTCCTCAATTCAGATGCATTTCTTGGACTACTTCCATATACAATCTGGAATGGTGATTTACCAGTGCTTCTATTGACAGAATTATTGTATGCAAATTCTGCCTATGGTAAAATCAAATCCCATCCTGTTGGTTTATCTCCAACCAAACATCTCAGCAAATTTCTTAAACTTCTATTCACCACCTCTGTCTGTGCATCAGTCTGTAGATGATGTGATGAACTAAACTTCAAATCTGTCTTCAACTTCTTCCATAATGTACACCAGAAATATCCAACAAACTTAGTGTCCCGATCTGAAACTATGGTCTTTGGCAAACCATGAGGTCTCACTACTTCTCTGAAAAATAATTCTGCTACATGAACAACATCATTAGTCTTCTTGCAAGGAATGAAATGTGCAATCTTTGAAAATCTGTCAACCACCACAAAAATTGAATCATGTCCCCGATGTGTCCTTGGTAAACCAAGAACAAAGTCCATACTGATATCCTCCCAAGGCTTCTCTGGTATAGATAATGGCTGATACAACCCTGTATTCTGCTTCACTCCTTTTGCCATCTGACATACTCTGCAACTCTCTACAAACTTCTTCACATCTTGCTACAACTGTGGCCAATAATAATTCTCACTAACCAAACCAAGGGTTTTATCATGACCAAAATGTCTAGCCAATCCTCTGCTATGCTTCTCCTTGATGAGATTCTCCCTCATAGAACTTCGTAGAATACACAACTGACTCCCTCTGAATAGCATATCATCCTGGATGATGAAATCCAACCATTTCATCCTGTCTAGAGTAACAAGCTCTGTACAAGCTTTCCAATCTTCACCAAAATCAGGATCCTCTGGATATAAATTCTTGAGTTCCTTGAATCCAACCACCTCAATCTACATCTCTGTCAGCAATAGCTGTCTTCTGCTAAGAGCATTTGCAACCTTGTTAGACTTTCCACTCCTGTGTTTCAAAACAAATGTATTACTCTGCAAAAAATCAACCCACTTCAAATGCCTTCGATTCAATTTTCCTTGACTATTCAAATATTGCAAAGCTTGATGATCGGTATACAAAACAAACTCATTAGGAAGTAGATAATGTCTCCACTTCTTTAATGCCTGAACTATAGCATAAAATTCCTAATCATAAATAGAATATTTCCTCTTGGCATCATTTAACTTCTCACTGAAATAAGCAACAGATTTACCTTCTTGGCTCATAACAGCTCCTATTGCAGTATCACTAGCATCACAATCTACTTGAAACACCTTATTAAAATCTGGAACTGCTAAAACAGGTTGTTCTGTAACTTTTTGTTTCAACAATTGAAAACTCTTTTCTGCCCCTTTAGTCCACTTAAACTCTTTTCTATCCCCTCTCATTGTTTCAGTCAAGGGTCCACAAATACTGCTAAAATTTTTGATAAACTTTCTGTAAAAGCTAGCCAAACCATGAAAAGATCTTACCTCAGTAGCACTCCTTGGAGTAGGCCATTCAAGGATGGCCTGTACCTTCTCTGGGTCCATTTTTAGACCTTCTGTTGAAACTACAAATCCCAAATACACTAACTCTTTCTTCACAAAATTGCATTTCTTCAAATTAATCAATAATTTCTCATCTCTCAACTTCTCAAACACCATACGAATATGAATCATATGTTCCTCCAATGTCTTGCTAAAAATCAAAATATCATCTAGGTAAACAATGACAAACTTACCCAGAAATTCTTTCAGAACCTCGTTCATGAGCCGCATGAAAGTGCTCGGTGCATTGGTTAGCCCAAAAGGCATGACTAACCACTCATATAGTCCTTCCTTTGTCTTGAAGGCAGTCTTCCATTCATCTTCTTCTCTGATCCGAATCTGGTGATATCCACTCTTCAGATCTATCTTTGAGAAATACACAGCTCCACTCAAACAATCCATAATATCATCCATTTGTGGCAATGAAAACTTATACTTGATTGTGATCTTGTTTATTGCTCTGGAATCTGTACACATCCTCCACTCTCCATTTTTTTTTTGTGCTAATACCACTGGTACAGCACAGGGACTCAGACTCTCTCGAATCAACCCTTTCTGCAATAATTCATGTACTTGTCTATTCAACTCTTCACTTTCTGCTGGTGTCATTCTGTGTGCTGCCTTGTTTGAAAAACTGGCTCTTGGAATCAAATCCATCTGATGACTGATCTTTCTTACTGGTGGTAATCCATCAGATACATTATCAAATACAATATCGTGAAACTCATTCAACAAATCTGCAACCTCTACAGGTACATCCTCTAGTTCTTCTTTACCAACTTTTGGAATTAAAGCAAAACACACATGCTCACACACATGCTCATGCCTCATACCATTTAGAAATTTTCTTCCATCAAAAAATGTTATTCTTGCATTACCACATACCTTTTCTTCGGTCTCCTTCAATGACTTTCGCTTATGTCGCACTCCATCTTTTGTTAGGGAATAGGTATTCGCACGACCATCGTGTACAGCACATCTGTCAAACTGCCATGGTCTACCCAACAACATATGACATGCATCCATAGATATGATATCATACAATACCTCATCTTGGTATCCACCAATCTTGAACTTCACCAAGTATTGTTCATTGACCATGACCTTGTGGTCATCCTATACCCAAGCAATTTGATATGGATGTGGGTGTTTCTGTCTCTTGAGCTTTAACTTTGTCACCATCTCTTCTGACACCAAATTGTCATTCCTTCCACTATTAATAATCACATCACAACATTTACCGTCACACTTGCACCTGGTGCGAAACAGGCTCCTCATTTGTTTAAGTTTATTCTCACCACTCAGCAAGACTCTTCTGTTAATTAGCGTTTCTCCTCTTTCACCATCTTCAAAATTTGACGATCTAGCATCTTCATCTACATGTGCAACTCTGGCCTAGCTTTCATTTCTCCTGTTTGTTCTGCCTTGGCGCTGAGGACATTCAAATGCCCTATGACCTTCTTCTCCATAGTGAAAATATGTTCCACGGAAACCACCTCTTCCAGATCCTTGTCCTCTTCCTCTTCCTCTTTGATCTCTATTATTCTGATCGTGGAAGCGATTAGAATTATTTCCTCACTGATTCTGACTGCTACTGGCCTCATCTTTCTTTTTTAGATCTTCACTTCGGCCAACATATGACCGTCCACCAAATCGTCCACCGTGACCTCTTCTGTTTTGTCTGCTCTCAAACTTCTTGTTCAGCTTTTCCTCTACTTTTAGGGCAAACTGGTATGCCTCTTCAATACTGTTCATTCGAACCAAATTCAGCTCCTCCTGAATGCTTGGCCTTAACCCATTAAGGTATCGAGCAACTTTCTCCTTATCAGCTTCTGCATGGCCTATTCTGATGAGAAGTCGATAGAACTCCTCTGTATACTCCTGAACAGATCTTCCTGCTTGCTTCAAACTCTGCATTTTCTTCAATAGGTCAAGCTCATAATCAACAGGAATGAACTGTTACTTCAATTTATCCACCATCTGATCCCATCTCATGATTTTCTCCTTTCCCCTTCTATTTCTCTCCAACTGAATCTCTTGCCACCATATTTTCGCAGGACCTTTCATTCTGGCCTTCGCAAATTTGACCCTATCAGGATCCTCAACCTCTTCATACTCAAAATATTCCTCACATTCATTGATCCAGTCGATCAATTCCTCTGGGTTAAAATTTTTAGAAAATGTGGGAACCTCAATCTTAGGTCTTTTCCCAATCTTGGAAATCACCCGAAAAAGTCTTTCTTCCTCCTAGTTCACAATTTCAGTTTCTCCTTCTTGATATTCTTCTTCGGCTTCATCCTCACTTTCATCTCTGACATTAAGATTCATCCCTCTGCAAATCTCTTCTTGCAATGCTCGCACTTGTCTCTGCAGCTCTCTAACCTCAGGTGTCACAACACCAGGTCTTCCACCACGTTCTCTTCGTGGAGGTATTTTCATGATGCGCACTGAAACCCTAACCACGGTCCTTGTGCAAACTATCTCACAGTCGGTGATCTGTTTACACACTCAAGAAACCCTGCTCTGATACCACTTGATGAAGGGTGCTCCCCTTAATACCACAAACACATAACAAAAATAGAGAAACAACAACAATAATATGCAAGAACAGAAAATTGGCTTCTTATTATCTCCTCAAATGTGAAATTACAAACTTTCAGAATTACAATATGCAAAGCCACATGGGCATTCCTTACAATATTCTGTAGGACAAAGTCTCAAATCAATAACCAGATCTACTACCCAGAACTATTCTGAACTGCTTAAGACAATAATACAACCTTCCTTATATAGGCAAGTTTCCACCGCCTGAGAAGGTTCCAAAATTTTAGCCAATAAGGCCGACCAAACTTAAAATTATTTTATTTTACATTTTATTACATCATAGTCAGCTCAAGATAACATTTGAAACCCGAACAAAAAATTTGAAGAAAATTATTTTCTGCCATTTCAGGTGGCCCAACCTCCGAAGACCATAATTTATCACCAGTTGACCCGATCGACTATTATAACCCCATTTCAGAAAACCACGAAGCGCTCTACAGGCTTGACCAGCGCAAGCGCTTGTCACCCAAATTTTTGACCTCATCCGGGGCCTCTAAAGCCTTCAAAACTGAGTTCAAAGTTTCTGTACCCTGCTGCCAATACCAAAAATCCTCAATATCTTCCAATATACACTTGATCTGGCAATGAAACTTTACTGGCAGACTTATATGACCAAAATGAACCTCCAGGAAAGAAATCAGATCATTCTGAGGACATACAAAAATTACCAAAAATAGTAACTTTCCATAAATAGCAGCTCTGCACAAAATAACCCTTATTGAATATATAAAAAGAATTTTTTTATTTTTTTTTTGGATGATGCAAGATTGCTCTTACACCCAGGATGCTCCTGCATCAAACACCGAGGGTAATTTGAGAAGTGACCCTGTAACGACTCAGGTGTGCAGAGGAAAATGAAGACGGCTAACCTCCTCCTTTGTCAGCCATGATGAATCTTCAACAGGTCATCCTTTCCACTTGACTAGATATTCTTCATATGTCCTATTCCTTGTGCTTCTGCTAACACGACTGTCTAGTATATCTTCGATTTCCTTAGTGTCTGAACTAGTTGCTTGAATACTCCACTGTGCTACTATGATCTTATCTTCAACACCTCCTTCATGATACTCTGTCAGATCTGAAATGTTAAACACTGG
The DNA here is from genome assembly GCA_027943335.1 of Chamaecyparis obtusa. Lineage (NCBI taxonomy): Eukaryota > Viridiplantae > Streptophyta > Pinopsida > Cupressales > Cupressaceae > Chamaecyparis > Chamaecyparis obtusa. Next base: position 123,172 of record BSBK01012470.1, on the reverse strand, counting down.
TGAAATATGTAGCTCAGTAGGCAATTCTACCTCATATGCATTTCCTGAATCATGTTTCTGCAGTATCCTACATGGTCCAAACTTTTTCATTTTCAGCTTGTTATATGTACCAACTGGAAACCGCTCCTTCCGCAAATGAACCATGACTTCATCACCAACCTGAAATTTCTTATACGTCTTTTTCTCATCTGCCTTAGCCTTGTACTGTGCGTTCATCTTGGTAATATGCTTCCTCACCTCCCCATGGATGTTCTTCAAGTGTTCTGCAAAATCCTTAGCTTCAGCACTACTTATTTCTCCTTTATCTATCTTCCTCAATTCAGATGCATTTCTTGGACTACTTCCATATACAATCTGGAATGGTGATTTACCAGTGCTTCTATTGATAGAATTATTGTATGCAAATTCTGCCTGTGGTAAAATCAAATTTCATCCTGTTGGCTTATCTCCAACCAAACATTTCAGAAAATTTCCCAAACTTCTATTCACCACCTCTGTCTATCCATCAGTCTGTGGATGATGTGATGAACTAAATTTCAATTCTGTCTTCAACTTCTTCCACAATGTACGCTAGAAATATCCAAAAACTTAGTGTCCCGATCTGAAACTATGGTATTTGGCAAACCATGAAGTCTCACTACTTCTCTGAAAAACAATTTTGCTACATGAACAGCATCATTAGTCTTCTTGCAGGGAATGAAATGTGCCATCTTTGAAAATCTATCAACTACCACAAAAATTGAATCATGTCCCCGCTATGTCCTTGGTAAACCAAGAACAAAGTCCATACTGATATCCTCCCAAGGTTTCTCTGGTATAGGTAATGGCTGATACAACTCTGTATTCTGCTTCACTCCTTTCGCCATCTGACATACTCTGCAACTCTGTACAAACTTCTTCACATCTTGCTGCAACTATGGCCAATAATAATTCTCACTAACCAAACCAACGGTTTTATCACGACCAAAATGTCAAGCCAAACTTCCGCTATGCTTCTCCTTGATGAGATTCTCCCTCATAGAACTTCGTGGAATGCACAAATGACTCCATCTGAATATAGCATATCATCCTGGATAATGAAATCCAACCATTTCATCCTATCTAGAGTAACAGGCTCTGTACAAGCTTTCCAAACTTCACCAAAATTAAGATCCTCTGGATATAAATTCTTGAGTTCCTTGAACCCAACCACCTCAATCTGCATCTCTGTCAGCAATAGTTGTCTTCTGCTAATAGCATCTGCAACCCTGTTAGACTTTCCACTCCTGTGTTTCAAAATAAATGTATAACTCTGCAAAAACTCAACCCATTTCAAATGCCTTTGATTCAATTTTCTTTGACTATTCAAATATTGCAAAGCTTAATGATCGGTATACAAAACAAACTCATTAAGAAGTAGATAATGTCTCCACTTCTTTAATGTCTGAACTATATCATAAAACTCCTGATCATAAATAGAATATTTCCTCTTGGCATTATTTAATTTCTCACTGAAATAAGCAACAGGTTTACCTTCTTGGCTCATAACAGCTCCTATTGCAGTACCACTAGCATCACAATCTACTTGAAACACCTTATTAAAATCTGGAAGTGCTAAAATAGGTTGTTCTGTAACTTTTTGTTTCAACAATTGAAAACTCTTTTCTGCCCCATTAGTCCACTTAAACTCTTTTCTATCCCCTCTCATTGTTTGAGTCAAGGGTCCACAAATACTGCTAAAATTTTTGATAAACTTTCTGTAAAAGCTAGCCAAACCATGAAAAGATCTTACCTCAGTAGCACTGCTTGGAGTAGGCCATTCAAGGATGGCCTGTACCTTCTTTGTGTCCATTTTTAGACCTTCTGCTGAAACTATAAATCCCAAATACACTAACTCTTTCTTCACAAAATTGCACTTCTTCAAATTAATCAACAATTTTTCATCTCTCAACTTCTCAAACACCATACGAATATGCATCATATGTTCCTTCAATGTCTTGCTAAAAATCAAAAAATCATCTAGGTAAACAATGACAAACTTATTCTGAAATTCTTTCAGAACCTCATTCATGAGCCGCATGAAAGTGCTCAGTACATTGGTTAGCCCAAAAGGCATGACTAACCACTCATATAGTCCTTCTTTTGTCTTGAAGGTAGTCTTCCATTCATCTCCTTCTCTGATCCAAATCTGGTGATATCCACTCTTCAGATCTATCTTCGAGAAATACACAGCTCCACTCAAATAATCCATAATATCATCCATTCATGGCAATGAAAACCTACACTTGATTGTGATCTTGTTTATTGCTCTGGAATCTGTACACATCCTCCACTCTCCATTCTTTTTTGGTTCTAATACCGCTGGTACAGCACAGGGACTCAGACTCTCTCGAATCAACCCTTTCTGCAATAACTCGTGTACTTGTCTGTTCAACTCTTCACTTTCTACTGGTGTCATTCTATATACTATCTTGTTTGGTAAATTAACTCCTGGAATCAAATCCATCTGATGACTGATCTTCCTTACTAGTGGTAATCCATTAGGTACATTATTAGATACAATATCCTGAAACTCATTCAATAAATCTGCAACCTCTACAGGTACATCCTCTGCTTCTTCCTTACCAACTTTTGAAATTAAAGCAAAACACACATGCTCATGCCTCATACCATCTAGGAATTTTCTTCCATCAACAAATGTTATTCTTGCATTACCACATACCTTTTCTTCAGTCTCCTTCAATGGCTTTAGCTTATGTCGCACTCCATCCTTTATCAGGGAATAGGTATTCGCACGACCATCGTGTATAGCACATCTGTCAAACTGCCATGGTCTACCCAACAACATATGACATGCATCCATAGATATGATATCACACAATACCTCATTTTGGTATCTTCCAATCTTGAACTTCACCAAGCATTGTTCATTGACCATGACCTTGTGGTCATCCTGTACCCAAGATCTCCGATATGGATGTGGGTGTTTCTGTCTCTTGAGCTTCAACTTTGTCACCATCTTTTCTGACACCAAATTGTCAGTGCTTCCACTATCAATAATCACATCATAACATTTACCTTCACACTTGCACCTGGTGCGAAACAGGCTCCTCCTTTGTTCAGGTTCATTCTCACCACTCAGCAAGACTCTTCTGTTAATTAGCGTTTCTCCTCTTTCACCATCTTCAGAATTTGACGATCTAGCATCTTCATCTACATGTGCAACTCTGGCCTGGCCTTCATTTCTCCTGTTTGTTCTGCCTTGGCGCTGAGGACATTCAAATGCCCTATGACCTTCTTCTCCATAGTAAAAATATGTTCCATGGAAGCCACCTCTTCCAGATCCTTGTCCTCTTCCTCTTCCTCTCTGATCTCTATTATTCTGATCTTGGAAGTGATTGGAATTATTTTCTCACTAATTCTGACTGCTACTGGCCTCATCCTTATTTTTCAGATCTTCACTTCGGCCACCATATGACCGTCTAACAGATCGTCCACCGCGACCTCTTCCATTTTGTCTGCTCTCAAACTTCTTGTTCAACTTTTCCTCTACTTTTAAGGCAAACTGGTATGCCTCTTCAATACTGTTCATTCGAACCAAATTCAGCTCCTCCTGAATGCTTGGCCTTAACCCATTAAGGTATCGGGCAACTTTCTCCTTATCAGCTTCTACATGGCCTGTTCTGATGAGAAGTCGATAGAACTCCTCTGTATACTCCTGAATAGATCTTCCTGCTTGCTTCAAACTCTGCATTTTCTTCAGAAGGTCAAGCTCATAATCAACAGGAATGAACTGTTGCTTCAATTTATCCACCATCCGATCCCATCTCGTGATTTTCTCCTTTCCCCTTCTATTTCGCTCCAACTGAATCTCTTGCCACCATATCTTCGCATGACCTTTCAGTCTAGCTTTCGCAAATTTGACTCTATCAGGATCCTCAACATCTTCATACTCAAAATATTCCTCACATTCATTGATCCAGTCGATCAATTCCTCTGGGTTAAGATTTCTAAAAAATGTGGAAACCTCAATCTTAGGTCTTTTCCCAATCTTGAAAATCGCCCGAAAAAGTCTTTCTTCCTCCTGGTTCACAATTTCAGCTTCTTCTTCTTGATATTCTTCTTCAGCTTCATCCTCAATTTCGTCTCTGACATTAAGATTCATCCCTCTGCAAATCTCTTCTTGCAATGCTCACACTTGTCTCTATAGCTCTCTAATCTCAGCTGTCATAGCACTAGGTCTTCCGCCACGTTCTCTTCGTCGAGGCATTTTCACGATGCGCACTTAAACCCTAACCACGGTCCTGGTGCAAACTGCCTCACAGTCGGCGATCTGTTTACACACTCAAGAACTCCTGCTCTGATACCACTTGATGAAGGGTGCTCCCCTTAATACCACAAACACATAACAGAAATAGAGAAACAACAACAATAATATGCAAGAACATAAAATTGGCTTCTTATTATCTCCATAAATGTGGAATTACAACCTTTCAGAATTAAAATATGCAAAGCCACATGGGCATTCCTTACAATATTCTGTAGGACAAAGCCTAAAATAATACCCAGATCTACTACCCAGAACTATTCTGAACTGCTTAAGACAATAATACAGCCTTCTTTATATAGGCAATTTTCCACTGCCTGGGAAGGTTCTAGAATTTTAGCCAATAAAGCCGACCAAACTTAGAATTATTTTATTTTACATTTTATTACATCATAGTCGGCTCAAGATAACCTTTGAAACCCAAACAAAAATTTTGAAAAAAATTATTTTCTGCCATTTCAGGTGGCCCAACCTCCGAAGACCATAAGTCATCACTAGTTGACCCGATCGGCTATTATAACCCCATTTTAGAAATGCCACAAAGCGCTCTACAGGCTTGACCTACATAAGCACCCGTCACCCAAATTTTTGACCTTATCTGGGGCCTCTAAAGCTTTCAAAACTGAGTTCAAAGTTTTTGTACCCTGCTGCCAATACCCAAAATCCTCAATATCTTTTAATATACACTTGATCTGGCAATGAAACTTTACTGGCAGACTTATATGACCAAAATGAACCTCCAAGAAAGAAATCAGATCATTCTGAGCACATACGAAAATTACCAAAAATAGTAACTTTCCATAAATAGCAGCTCTGCATAAAATAACCCTTATTGAATATAAAAATAGAAATTTTTTATTTTTTAAAATTTTTTTTTGGGGTGATGCAAGATTGCTCTTACAACCAGAATGCTCCTACATCATACACCCGGGGTAATTTGAGAAGTGACCCTGTCACGACTCAAGTGTGCAGAGGAAAACCAAGACGGCTAACCTCCTCCTTTGTCAGCCATGATGAATCTTCAAGAGGTCATCCTTTCCACTTGACCAGATATTCTTCATATGTCTTGTTCCTTGTGCTTCTGCCAACATGACTATCCAGTATATCTTTGATCTCCTTAGTGTCTGAACTAGTTGCTGGAATACTCCATTGTGCTGCTGTGATCTCATCTTCAACACCTCCTTCATGATACTCTGTCAGATCTGAAATGTTAAACACTAGTGAAATATGTAGCTCAGTAGGCAATTTTACCTCATATGCATTTCTTGAATCATGTTTCTTCAGTATCCTACATGGTCCAAACTTCTTCATTTTCAGCTTGTTATATGTACCAACTGGAAACCGCTCCTTCCGCAAATGAACCATGACTTCATCACCAACCTGAAATTCCTTATACCTCCTTTTCTCATCTGCCTTAGCCTTGTACTGTGCGTTCATCTTGGTAATATACTTCCTCACCTCCCCATGGATATTCTTCAAGTGTTTTGCAAAATCCTCAGCTTCAGCACTACTTATTTCTCCTTTATCTATATTCCTCAATTCAGATGCATTTCTTGGACTACTTCCATATACAATCTGGAATGGTGATTTACCAGTGCTTCTATTGACAGAATTATTGTATGCAAATTCTGTCTGTGGTAAAATCAAATCCCATCCTGTTGGCTTATCTCCAACCAAACATCTCAGCAAATTTCCCAAACTTTTATTCAACACCTCTGTCTGTCCATCAGTCTGTGGATGATGTGATGAACTGAACTTCAAATCTATCTTCAACTTCTTCCACAATGTACGTCAGAAATATCCAACAAACTTAGTGTCCCGATCTGAAACTATGGTCTTTGGCAAACCATGAAGTCTCACTACTTCTATGAAAAATAATTCTACTATATGAACAGCATCATTAGTCTTTTTGCAGGGAATGAAATGTGCCATATTTGAAAATCTGTAAACCACCACAAAAATTGAATCATGTCCCCGCTGTGTCCTTTGTAAACCAAGAACAAAGTCCATCCTGATATGCTCCCACGGCTTCTCTGGTATAGGTAATGGCTGATACAACCCTGTATTCTACTTCACTCCTTTCGCCATCTGACATACTCTGCAACTCTATACAAAATTTTTCACATCTTGCTGCAACTGTGGCCAATAATAATTCTCACTAACCAAACCAATGGTTTTATCACGACCAAAACGTCTAGCCAATCCTCCGCTATGCTTCTCCTTGATGAGATTCTCCCTCATAGAACTTGGTGGAATGCACCACTGACTCCTTCTGAATAGCATATCATCCTGGATGATGAAATCCAACCATTTCATCTTGTCCAGAGTAACAGGCTTTGTACAAGCTTTCCAAGCTTCACCAAAATCAGGATCCTCTGGATATAAATTCTTGAGTTCCTTGAACCCAACCACCTCAATCTGCATCTCTGTCAGCAATAGTTGCCTTTTGCTAAGAGCATCTGCAACCCTGTTAGACTTTTCACTCCTGTGTTTCAAAACAAATGTATAACTCTGCAAAAACTCAACTCATTTCAAATGCCTTTGATTCAATTTTTCTAGACTATTCAAATATTGCAAAGCTTGATAATCGGTATACAAAACAAACTCTTTAGGAAGTAGATAATGTCTCCACTTCTTTAATGCCTAAACTATAGCATAAAATTTCTGATCATAAACAGAATATTTTCTCTTAGCATCATTTAACTTCTAACTGAAATAAGCAACAGGTTTACCTTCTTGGCTCATAATAGCTCCTATTGCAGTACCACTAGCATCACAATCTACTTGAAACACCTTATTAAAATTTGGAACTGCTAAAATAGGTTGTTCTATAACCTTTTGTTTCAACAATTAAAAACTCTTTTCTACCCCATTAGTCCACTTAAACTCTTTTCTATCCCCTCTCATTGTTTCAGTCAAGGGTCCACAAATACTACTAAAATTTTTGATAAACTTTCTGTAAAAGCTAGCCAAACCATGAAAAGATCTTACCTCAGTAGCACTCCTTGGAGTAGGCCATTCAAGGATTGCCTGTACCTTCTTTGGGTCCATTTTTAGACCTTCTGCTGAAACTACAAATCCCAAATACACTAACTCTTTTTTCACAAAATTGCACTTCTTCAAATTAATCAACAATTTTTCATCTCTAAACTTCTCAAACACCATACGAATATGCATCATATGTTCCTCCAATGTCTTGCTAAAAATTAAAATATCATTTAGATAAACAATGACAAACTTACCTAGAAATTTTTTCAGAACCTCGTTCATGAGCCACATGAAAGTGCTCGGTGCATTGGTTAGCCCAAAAGGCATGACTAACCACTCATATAGTCCTTCCTTTGTCTTGAAGGTAGGCTTCCATTCATCTCCTTCTCTGATTTGAATCTAGTGATATCCACTCATCAGATCTATCTTTGAGAAATACACAGCTCCAGTCAAACAATCCATAATATCATCCATTCGTGGCAATGAAAACCTATACTTGATTGTGATCTTTTTTATTGCTCTAGAATCTATATACATCCTCCACTCTCCATTCTTTTTTGGTTCTAATACCGCTGGTACAGCACAGGGACTCAGACTCTCTCGAATCAACCCTTTCTGCAATAACTTATTTACTTGTCTGTTCAACTCTTCACTTTCTGCTGGTGTCATTCTGTGTGCTACCTTGTTTGGAAAAGTGGCTCCTGGAATCAAATCCATCTGATGACTGATCTTCCTTACCGGTGGTAATCCATCAGATACATTATCAGATACAATATCTTGAAACTCATTCAACAAATCTGCAACCTCTACAGGTACATCCTCTGCTTCTTCTTTACCAACTTTTGGAATTAAAGCAAAACACACATGCTCATGCCTCATACCATCTAAAAATTTTCTTCCATCAACAAATGTTATTCTTGCATTACCACATACCTTTTCTTCGGTCTCCTTCAATGACTTTAGCTTATGTCGCACTCCATCCTTTGTCAAGGAATAGGTATTCGCACGACCATCGTGTACAGCACATCTGTCAAACTGTCATGGTCTACCCAACAACATATGATATGCATCCATAGATATGATATCACACAATACCTCATCTTGGTATCCGCCAATCTTGAACTTCACCAGGCATTGTTCATTGACCATGACCTTGTGGTCATCCTGTACCCAGGCAATCCGATATGGATGTGGGTGTTTCTGTCTCTTGAGCTTCAACTTTGTCACCATCTCTTCTGACACCAAATTGTCAGTGCTTCCACTATCAATAATCACATCACAACATTTACCTTCACACTTGCAACTGGTGTGAAATAGGCTCCTACTTTGTTCAGGTTCATTCTCACCACTCAGCAAGACTCTTCTGTTAATTAGCGTTTCTCCTCTTTCAGCATCTTCAGAATTTGACGATCTAGCATCTTCATCTACATGTGCAACTCTGGCCTAGCCTTCATTTCTCCTATTTGTTCTGCCTTGGCGCTGAGGACATTCAAATGCCCTATGACCTTCTTCTCCATAGTTAAAATATGTTGCACGGAAGCCACCTCTTCCAGATCCTTGTCCTCTTCCTCTTCCTCTCTGATCTCTATTATTCTGATCCTGGAAGTGATTAGAATTATTTTCTTCCTGATTCTGACTGCTAGTGGCCTCATCCTTCTTTTTTGGCTCTTCACTTCAGCCACCATATGACCGTCCATCAGATCATCCACTGCGACCTCTTTCATTTTGTCTGCTCTCAAACTTCTTGTTCAGCTTTTCCTCTACTTTTAGGGCAAACTAGTATGCCTCTTCAATACTGTTCATTCGAACCAAATTCAGCTCCTCCTGAATGCTTGGCCTTAACCCATTAAGGTATCAAGCAACTTTCTCCTTATCAGCTTTTGCATGGCCTGTTCTGATGAGAAGTCGATAGAACTCTTCTATATACTCCTGAACAGATCTTCCTGCTTGCTTCAAACTCTATATTTTCTTCAGTAGGTCAAGCTCATAATCAATATGAATGAACTGTCCCTTCAATTTATCCACCATCCGATCCCATCTCGTGATTTTCTCCTTTCCTCTTCTATTTCACTCCAACTGAATCTCTTGTCACCATATCTTCGCATGACCTTTCAGTCTGACCTTCGCAAATTTGACCCTATGAGGATCTTCCACATCTTCATACTCAAAATATTCCTCACATTCATTGATCTAGTCGATCAATTCCTCTGGGTTAAGATTTCTAGAAAATGTGGGAACCTCAATCTTAGGTCTTTTCCCAATCTTGGAAATTGCCCGAAAAAGTCTTTCTTCCTCCTGGTTCACAATTTCAGCTTCTCTTTCTTGATATTCTTCTTCGGTTTCATCCTCACTTTCATCTCTAACATTAAGATTCATCCCTCTGCAAATCTCTTCTTGCAATGCTCGCACTTGTCTCTGCAGCTCTCTAACCTCAGGTGTCACAGCACCAGGTCTTCCGCCAAGTTCTCTTCGTGGAGGTATTTTCGCGATGCGCACTGAAACTCTAACCATGGTCCTGGTGCAAACTGCCTTACAGTCGGCGATCTGTTTACACACTCAAGAACCCCTTCTCTGATACCACTTGATGAAGGGTTCTCCCCTTAATACCATAAACACATAACAGAAATAGAGAAACAACAACAATAATATGCAAGAACAGAAAATTGGCTTCTTATTATCTCCACAAATGTGGAATTACAAACTTTCAGAATTACAATATGCAAAGCCACATGGGCATTCCTTACAGTATTCTGTAGGACAAAGCCTCAAATCAATACCCAGATCTACTACCCAGAACTATTCAGAACTGCTTAAGACAATAATACAGCCTTCCTTATATAGGCAATTTTCCACCGCCTGGGAAGGTTCCAAAATTTTAGCCAATAAGGCGGACCAAACTTAGAATTATTTTATTTTACATTTTATTACATCATACTCGGCTCAAGATAACCTTTGAAACCCGAACAAAAATTTTGAAAAAAATTATTTTCTGCCATTTCAGGTGGCCCAACCTCCGAAGACCATAAGTCATCACCAGTTGACCCGATTGACTATTATAACCCCATTTCAGAAATGCCACGAAGCGCTCTACAGGCTTGACTGCGCAAGCGCCTGTCACCCAAATTTTTGACCTCATCCGGGGCCTCTAAAGCCTTCAAAATTGAGTTCAAAGTTTCTGTACCTTGTTGCCAATATCGAAAATCCTCAATATCTTCCAATATAAACTTGATCTGGCAATGAAACTTTACTGGCAGACTTAAATGACCAAAATGAATCTCCAAGAAAGAAATCAGATCATTCTAAGCACATACGAAAATTATCAAAAATAGTAACTTTCCATAAATAGCAGCTCTTCACAAAATAACCCTTATTGAATATAAAAACAAAATTTTTTTTTTTTAAATTTTTTTTTTATGTGTGATGCAACATTGCTCTTACACCCAGGATGCTCCTGCATCAGACACCCGGGGTAATTTGAGAAGTGACCCTGTCATGACTCAGGTGTACAGAGGAAAACCAAGACGGCTAACCTCCTCCTTTGTCAGCCATGATAAATTTTCAACAGGTCATCATTTCCACTTGACCAGATATTCTTCATATGTCCTGTTCCTTGTGCTTCTGCCAACATGACTGTCCAATATATCTTCGATCTCCTTAGTGTCTGAACTAGTTGCTGGAATACTCCACTGTGCTGCTGTGATCTCATCTTCAACACCTCCTTCATGATACTCTGTCAAATCTGAAATGTTAAACACTAGTGAAATATGTAGCTCAATAGACAATTCTACCTCATATGCGTTTCTTGAATCATGTTTCTTCAGTATCCTACATGGTCCAAACTTTTTCATTTTCAGCTTGTTATATGTACCAACTGGAAACCGCTCCTTCTGCAAATGAACCATGACTTCATCACCAACCTAAAATTTCTTATACCTCTTTTTCTCATCTTCCTTAGCCTTGTACTGTGTGTTCATCTTGGTAATATGCTTCCTCACCTCCCCATGGATGATCTTCAAGTGTTCTACAAAATCCTCAGCTTCAGCACTACTTATTTCTCCTTTATCTATCTTCCTCAATTCAGATGCATTTCTTAGACTACTTCCATATATAATCTGGAATGGTGATTTACCAGTGCTTCTATTGACAGAATTATTGTATGCAAATTCTGCCTGTGGTAAAATCAAATCCCATCCTGTTTGCTTATCTCCAACCAAACATCTCAGCAAATTTCCCAAACTTCTATTCACCACCTCTGTCTATCCATCAGTCTATGGATGATGTGATGAACTGAACTTCAAATCTGTCTTCAGCTTCTTCTACAATGTACGTCAGAAATATCCAACAAACTTAGTGTCCCGATCTGAAACTATAGTCTTTGGCAAACCATGAAGTCTCACTACTTCTCTGAAAAACACTTCTGCTACATGAACAACATCATTAGTCTTCTTGCATGGAATGAAATGTGTCATCTTTGAAAATCTGTCAACCACCACAAAAATTGAATCATGTCCCCACTGTGTCCTTTGTAAACCAAGAACAAAGTCCATACTGATATCCTCCCATGGTTTCTCTGGTATAGGTAATGGCTGATACAACACTGTATTTTGCTTCACTCCTTTCACCATCTGACATACTCTGCAACTCTGTACAAACTTCTTCACATCTTGCTGCAACTGTGGCAAATAATAATTCTCACTAACCAAACCAAAGGTTTTATCATGACCAAAATGTCCAGCCAATCCTCTGCTATGCTTCTCCTTGATGAGATTCTCCCTCATAGAACTTCATGGAATGCACAACTGACTCCCTCTGAATAGCATATCATCTTGGATGATGAAATCCAACCATTTCATCTTGTCTAGAGTAACAGGCTTTGTACAAGCTTTCCAAGCTTCACCAAAATCAGGATCCTCTAGATATAAATTTTTGAGTTCCTTGAACCCAACCACCTCAATCTGCATCTCTGTCAGCAATACTTACATTCTGCTAAGAGCATCTGCAACCCTGTTAGACTTTCCACTCCTATGTTTCAAAACAAATGTATAACTCTACAAAAACTCAACCCATTTCAAATGCCTTTGATTCAATTTTCCTTGACTATTCAAATATTGCAAAGCTTGATGATCAGTATACAAAACAAACTCATTAGGAAGTAGATAATGTCTCCACTTCTTTAATGCCTGAACTATAGCATAAAATTTTTGATCATAAATAGAATATTTCCTCTTGGCATCATTTAACTTTTCATTGAAGTAAGCAACAGGTTTACCTTCTTGGCTCATAACAGCTCTTATTGCAGTACCACTAGCATCACAATCTACTTGAAACACCTTATTAAAATTTAGAAGTGCTAAAACAGGTTGTTCTGTAACTTTTTGTTTCAACAATTGAAAACTCTTTTCTGCCCCATTAGTCCACTTAAACTCTTTTCTATCCCCTTTCATTGTTTCAGTCAAAGGTCCACAAATACTGTTAAAATTTCTAATAAACTTTCTGTAAAAGCTAGCCAAACCATGAAAAAATCTTACCTCAGTAGCACTCCTTGGAGTAGGCCATTCAAAGATGGCCTGTACCTTCTCTGTGTCCATTTATAGACCTTCTACTGAAACTACAAATCCCAAATACACTAACTCTTTCTTCACAAAATTGCACTTCTTCAAATTAATCAACAATTTCTCATCTCTCAACTTCTCAAACACCATACGAATATGCATCATATGTTCCTCCAATGTCTTGCTAAAAATTAAAATATCATTTAGGTAAACAATGACAAACTTATCCAGAAATTTTTTCAGAACCTCGTTCATGAGCCGCATGAAAGTGCTCGGTGCATTGGTTAGCCCAAAAGGCATGACTAACCACTCATATAGTCCTTCTTTTGTTTTGAAGGTAGTCTTCCATTCATCTCCTTCTCTGATCCGAATCTGGTGATATCCACTCTTCAGATCTATCTTTGAGAAATATACAGCTCCACTCAAAAAATCCATAATATCATCCATTCGTGGCAATGAAAACTTATACTTGATTGTGATCTTGATTATTGCTCTGGAATCTGTACACATCCTCCACTCTCCATTCTTTTTTGGTGCTAATACCACTGGTACATCACAGGGACTCAGACTCTCTCGAATCAACCCTTTCTGCAATAACTTGTGTACTTGTCTGTTCAACTCTTCACTTTTTGCTAGTGTCATTCTGTGTGCTGCCTTGTTTGGCAAACGAGCTCCTGGAATCAAATCTATCTGATGATTGATCTTCCTTACCAGTGGTAATCCATTAGGTACATTATCAGATACAATATCCTGAAACTCATTCAACAAATTTGCAACCTCTATAGGTACATCCTCTACTTCTTCTTTACCAACTTTTGGAATTAAAGCAAAACACACATGCTCATGTCTCATACCATCTAGGAATTTTCATCCATCAACAAATGTTATTCTTGCATTACCACATACCTTTTCTTCGGTCTCCTTCAATGGCTTTAGCTTATGTCGCACTCTATCCTTTGTCAGGGAATAGGTATTCGCACGACCATCGTGTACAACACATCTGTCAAACTACCATGGTCTACCCAACAACATATGACATGCATCCATAGATATGATATCACACAATACCTCATCTTGGTATCCGCCAATCTTGAACTTCACCAGGCATTGTTCATTGACCATGACCTTGTGGTCATCCTGTACCCAGGCAATCCGATATGGATGTGGGTGTTTCTGTCTCTTGAGCTTCAACTTTGTCACCATCTCTTCTGACACCAAATTGTCAGTGCTTCCACTATCAATAATCACATCACAACATTTACCTTCACACTTGCACCTGGTGCGAAGCAAGCTCCTCCTTTGTTCAGGTTCATTCTCACCACTCAGCAAGACTCTTCTGTTAATTAGCGTTTCTCCTCTTTCAGCATCTTTACAATTTGATGATCTAGCATCTTCATCTACATGTGCAACTTTGGCCTGGCATTTATTTCTCCTGTCTATTCTACCTTGGCACTGAGGATATTCAAATGCCCTATGACCTTCTTCTCCATAGTGAAAATATGTTCCACGGAAGCCACCTCTTCCATATCCTTGTGCTCTTCCTCTTCCTCTTCCTCTCTGATCTCTATTTTTCTGATCCTGGAATGATTGAAATTATTTTCTCGCTGATTCTAACTGCTACTGGCCTCATCCTTCTTTTTCGGATCTTCACTTCATCCACCATATGACCGTCCACCAGATCGTCCACCGCAATCTCTTCCGTTTTGTCTGCTCTGAAACTTCTTGTTCATTTTGTCCTCTACTTTTAGGGCAAACTAGTATGCCTCTTCAATACTGTTCATTCGAACCAAATTCAGCTCCTCCTGAATGCTTGGCCTTAACCCATTAAGGTATCGGGCAACTTTCTCCTTATCAGCTTCTGCATGGCCTGTTCTGATGAGAAGTCGATAGAACTCCTCTATATACTCCTAAACAGATCTTCCTGCTTGCTTCAAACTCTGTATTTTCTTCAGTAGGTCAAGCTCATAATCAATAGGAATGAACTGTCACTTCAATTTATCCACCATCCGATCTCATCTCGTGATTTTCTCCTTTCCTCTTTTATTTCGCTCCAACTGAATCTCTTGCCACCATATCTTCGCATGACCTTTCAATCTGGCCTTCACAAATTTGACCCTATCAGGATCCTCAACATCTTCATACTTAAAATATTCCTCACATTCATTGATCTAGTCGATCAATTCTTCTGGGCTAAAATTTTTTAGAAAATGTGGGAATCTTAATCTTAGGTCTTTTCCCAATCTTGGAAATCGCCCGAAAAAGTCTTTCTTCCTCCTGGTTCACAATTTCAGCTTCTCTTTCTTGATATTCTTCTTCGGCTTCATCCTCACTTTCGTCTCTGACATTAAGATTCATCCCTCTGTGAATCTCTTCTTGCAATGCTCGCACTTGTCTCTGCAACTCTCTAACCTCAGGTGTCACAGCACCAGGTCTTCCGCCACGTTCTCTTCATGGAGGCATTTTCGCGATGCGCACTGAAACTCTAACCACGGTCCTGGTGCAAACTGCCTCACAGTCGGTGATCTGTTTACACACTCAAGAACCCCTGCTCTGATACCACTTGATGAAGGGTGGTCCTTTTAATACCACAAACACATAACAGAAATAGAGAAACAACAACAATAATATGCAAGAACAGAAAATTAGCTTCTTATTATCTCCACAAATGTGGAATTACAAATTTTTAGAATTACAATATGCAAAGCCACATGGGCATTCCTTACAATATTCTGTAGGACATAGCCTCAAATCAATACCCAGATCTACTACCCAGAACTATTCTGAACTACTTAAGACAATAATACAGCCTTCCTTATATAGGCAATTTTCCACCGCCTGGGAAGGTTCCAGAATTTTAGCCAATAAGGCCGACCAAACTTAGAATTATTTTATTTTACATTTTATTATATCATTATCGGCTCAAGATAACCTTTGAAACCCGAACAAAAATTTTGAAAAAAATTATTTTCTGCCATTTCAGGTGGCCCAACTTTCGAAGACCATAAGTCATCACCAGTTGACCCGATCGGCTATTATAACCCCATTTTGAAAATACCACGAAGCGCTCTACAAGCTTGACTAGCGCAAGCACTTGTCACCCAAATTTTTGACCTCATCCGGGGCCTCTAAAACATTCAAAACTGAGTTCAAAGTTTCTGTACCCTGCTGCCAATACCGAAAATGCTCAATATCTTCCAATATACACTTGATCTGGCAATGAAACTTTACTGGCAGACTTATATGACCAAAATGAACCTCTAAGAAAGAAATCAGATCATTCTGAGCCCATACGAAAATTACCAAAAATAATAACTTTCCATAAATAGCAGCTCTGCACAAAATAACCCTTATTGATTATAAAAACAAATATATATATATATATATATATATATATATATATATATATATATATATATATATATATATATATATATATATATATATATATATATATATATATATATATATATATATTTTTGGGTGATTTAAGATTGCTCTTACACCCAGGATGCTCCTGCATCAATGTGCTAAGCATAATGCAAAGAAAATAGATTTTGCACATGTACAGAACAATTTTTTGACAGACACATTCATGCCATCAAAATATTTATAGTTTACCGACTAGTACTGTTCAATATTTCCTGGAAAAGGAAAAACAATACAATGTTGTAACAAACACAGTCACAATGTTCATTGTCTTTTTTGGCAACCACCACTTTAAAATACTGACATACAAAACATGCCTTAATACTGTTTTACACATTTTACTTGTCATTACTAGTTATAAATAATAGACAGCTCTTAAGACTCTACTACCTATAATATGCTTTCAATGTTCCATCGACTGCTAATGCTCTGCCTATGGATACTGAAAATATTAAGCTTTTATCTATTGAACAATGTTTTCCTTCTATGTGACTGGTAATGTGTTTAACTGGTTCTCTGTACACTATTGATTCATGTCTTTCATTTATATATTGCAAAGATCTAGTGATTCTACAAAGTAGCCTAACCTTTTGTTCTTAGTATCAAGTAGGTGTGTTGTACGGACTTGTTTAAGCATCATTTCTTATCATAAGGTTTTTTCATTGAATTAATTGATCAACTTGATTATTGTCACACATAAATACTAGTCAATTTGACTTTTTCCCTTGAAGTTATATTTCACATTGAAAAAATCAAGTGATTGCATAACTTTATGTTCTCATGCAATTGCTTAAGTGTGTTTTTTCTTAAATATGAGTAGTTCCAAGTGTTGCCATGTGAATTTTTCTATTTTGCTAGCTACTCTCAATTGGCATCTAGCGCTTGTTCAGAGGGCATTCCAATTTGGGCATATGTATAAGAGCAGCAAAGAATGGTCAAGGAGTGACTCAAGTTCCTTGTACACTGCATTGTGTATGATTGTCTAATTTAGCTGATTCTGCATCATGATGACACAGTTGAGTATCAACTAGGCCAGAAATATTTAATTCCTGACTTCCATCTTAAATAGAGAATAAAGATCGTTTGGATTATTTTTTTTATCTGCAGTGTATTTGTATTTTGGAAATCTTGATTTATTTATGCATTAATGCAGTACTCTACCTGATTTACAATGTCATCTGTATCGATTTAAAAAATACCAAAATTTTTCACATCCCCTATGATTTGTCAGTTACTTATAGTCCCTGTTAGTGACTTGCAGAATGATTCTTCTTCACAGTTACTCACTGGCAAATTTGACCATGAGTTAATGGTGAATTTTTTTGGGCTAGGCTGCCAAACTTACTCAAAATAAAAATACTTACCAATAACTCACGGCACCAAACTGAATTCAGCCATTGATCCAAAAGAAATTTCTGCCCCCTAAAGAATCATTTAATTATTTTTTACAGCTGCTTTTTCCAGCGTCTGAGCTGTGTCTGGATTTGAAGGCCTACTCCATCCCAGCGTAGCTGCCCCTTCCCCTACCAGTGCCATCAATCTTAAGATCCATTTTTTACAGCGTTGTAAAATATATGACAGAATTAATGCCAGCCATCGTAAGATCCCTGCTCTGGTTTTGGACTGTAAAAACCTATTTTGGAGCCATTTTTTACAGCGTTGTAAAATATGTGACAGAATTAATTTATAACTCTGTGATACTATGACATGAATTAAATTCTTTTTTGATCTATATAATTGATCTCCAGACTTGTGATGCACAAGTTTAACCCAATCACAAAGTGATTAGCTTGAGTTTGATGCGAATCTCAGCTTTGTACATGAATACAACGTAGCATATTTCCTTTATATTGTCATAGCTTATATAGTTCAATTTTCCTGACTGTGACGTAGTATTGTTAATTTACTTATTTGAAAATACCAGTGTCAATGATATTCATCTACTAATTTCATTAATGGACTATGCACTAAATCCATAATTATAGCTTTGTTGAGATGTAGAAAGATTTCTGATAATATTCATATACTATTTTCATTAATCGACTGTGCACTGAATCCATAATTATAGCTTTGTGGAGATATAGAAAGCTTTCTGTCCTCGTAATAAAATGCTCTCCTTTTCTAGAGAAAAAGATTTTTGCTGTAGGTCTTTGCCCTAGCCTCTACAGTTTTCAAACCCTGTTACCAGTTTTGGAATGGATCCTGGTTTTGCTTCACGGAGAAATCAATTCATTCTCTTGATTCACTTCTTGCCTTTGAAGGACTTTTTGTATTATCATTCTAAACATTGCCAGTGTTGCATCTGACCATCGTTTCTATAAATATGTCAAGTTGCTTCCTGAAAGTGGAAATTATGATGAGAACAAAGAAAACTTAATTTAATGAAATACATGCTAAAAGTGGAGCTTAGTATTTTCAATTAATATCAAACAACTGAATGGTCTGACATTTTTTCCATGGAGAATTGGTTTATCTTGTGTTTGTTTTAGTTAATGATCGCCTGCATACCTGTGTAATCCCAGTTTCTAGAAATATGGTAAACTACCGCTAGTTCAACTTGAAATTATGATAAGAATAAAGAAAACATAAATTTATATGAAATTTATGTTTGAAATGGATTAGTCTTTTAAGATAATAATATTGACAACAATGAATGGATAGTCATTCCTTGTACCTAGAACTTCTATGACCATGTTTCCATTGGGGCATATGTTTGTCTATTTGTGCTGTTAAGTATAAATTGCTTCCAAAGTAATAGTTTTAATGATTGCGGAATTGCTAAAATGTTGATATTTCAATAGTTTCATTTGCATAATTAATAAGTTCCATGTTTCCTCCAAAGGTATAATGCTAGTATGTCTTTATGAATTAACTCTGTTATGTTCTTGCTTGATTGTCAATAGATATATTAAATGTAACTCTATGTTTAAGTATATCCATCGAGTCCTTGGTGGAAAGGAGTAACAAGACATTGTGAAGATTGAATAAGTTTCCTTATAGTGCTACCATCATTGGATATTCACATCACTCTTATTATATTTTTGTTCACTGAGGATGGCCATTGGAAGGCATTGTGTATAGTTTTGAACTGATAAATAATGGTGTGGTGAATTAGTTCAATCAATGACATCATGTTGCATATATTATTTGGTTCTATGTTAGAAGATGTTGTGGCCAGATAAAAATTTATACCCGGAACTGACAGTCTTCTGAAAGTCAGAAGCTTCTGGTAGTTTGACAATAGAGACTCCTGTATACACATTAATATGTGCATTTGCTGAGTGGAAATAGGGTTATAACCTATAGAGAAATGATATTTGTTGTTGTAATATGTTCTTGCTGCTGGATAATGACTTTTTTGGCACAATTTTAGGCCTGAATTGTCCATGTTCATTCAGCTTTCACAAAATTCTCTGTTCATTATTCCAATAAACAAAAGAAAATACGTATGTTACATTCAGACTAGAAGAGACATAAACAGATTATCATCTAGATCCTTTTATATATTTCTCTTATTCAATATGAATCGAGATGACATATAACCATAAATTTTTTACATTTAATCTGTTTTGATTCACATGGCTATTTTCCTTTATGCATATATAATCTATTTACATTATTGGCTACTTTGTAGGATCTTCCTCAACTTCAACTTAGCGATTTGAGATCGCAATTTGTTGTGTGAACCTGCTCTTCTTCTTGTTATGATGTTTATGATGTTAAAACTTATATTTCAAATTTGATTTAAAAACTATACAATTGAATCTCAATAACAATATCATGATCATCTAATGTAAAACTAACCAAAACTTGTATTTCAAATTATCTAAATAGTATACAAGAATCAATACAATTTTCTTATTTTACTTAAAATTCCCAAAAAATAGATTCTTTATATAAATTTTTTTTTAATAACCCCTTTATAAACTATTTAAATTTACCCATAATTTTGATTTTATAAACTGTTTAAATTTACCAATAATTTTCATTCCAAAAAAACATTGCTATTCCAAAATAGACTTTTGAACCCTTTTTTATATATATATATATATTTTAAAAAGACATGTGAATGATCTCAAATAAAGAAAATTTGCATTGTCAAACACATGATGTTTGTTCCTTGGCGTATTTCTTCCAATGGAGTCAAACTCATAAATATTTTAAAACCGGCAAAGTCCGTTGAAATGATTTTAGCTTTATAAGAGCTCCAACAAGACTGCAATTAGCACAAAAACATTAGCATTGATACAAACAAAAAGAGATGCAAGTTTCTTAATTATAATTCGATTTCAAATATCTCAAGAAAGTCATCGTAAAAGTGAATAGAAATAAATGACAACATGAGATTCGAGTTCTTACTTTGTATAATTTACTTTGTTTTATTTTTATTTTTAATTAAAAAAATATTTAATATTTTTTGTTGATTTTAAAAAGTATTATATAAAATAGTCTATTATTATATTTTCATATATATTGTAAAATTTTAAATTAATGAAATAATTTTAAAAATAAATAAATTTGTTCTGTTCAATTATACTTTTAATCTATTTATGCAGTTTATCAAGTATAGCCTCCGAAAAAAGGGGTCCTATAGGACCAAATCAATTGGACCAAATTTAATTGAGATAAGTAATTTATATAATATATTACATTAATAAATAAATATGTAAAGTTTAGAAATATATGATTAACGAAAAATATAATTAATGAATCTTATAGTAAACTTAGTCTAGAAAAGTATTAAAAACTAAACAGAATATGTATATATTTGATTTTAGTCATAGAAACATCAAATACTTGTAAAATAATGACATGTATAAATATAGTTACACTTTTGCATATTATTAAAATTCAAATGCAATCCACTGCAAAGTCCTAGCCGATTTGTTAATACATTGATTTCAAATGGTACTTATTTTTATTCCGTAATATAAGGCAGGGACTCCTGCTGTGCACAGCTCTTGTTAATAAAAATGATATCGAAAGACACTTATAAAATATTTCAGCCATATTGTAAGCGCCTATAAAATACTACGTTTGATTCCCTCAATTAAAAAAGCAAAAAGTCAAAACTATTGAAAAACACTAAAGTGGTGGAGACTGGAGAGTCCAAAAGCGTAATAAAACAAAGCTTAAAGATTGGAATCTATTATACCTTTATTCATAAGTACCAAAACTTCTGGACGAGATTACTCGGTATTGGGTTGTTTAATAACTGATGCTTTCGTAAGTGCTTACGTATGGATCGCAACAAGTGGCGACACTTTCAACAGGAATAAAGACCTTAAAATATTCTAAACATATTTTAGCAGTTTTTAAAATTATATTAAAAAAACTTTTTTTGGTGCCACTTTTCAATTTGAACTATAATTTAACTTTTTTAAAAATAGAATAAAACATAAACGTGCAATGTTGTCTCTCATAGTGCCTTACTCAATGCTCATATTTAATTTCTCTATGTTTCCTCCTTGTCTGTACCTTTGAACAAATTTAAATTGGCAATTGTCTTTACAGTTGTTAATTATGTTAGTGTTAATCATTAGAAAACTCAAAATATTCCCCCCCCAAAAATAGCATGTCTAATACCATTCACCTTTCATATTGCACGTAAATGTTACAGATAAATCTTTTGTGTCAGACAAAATGCCCTTTGGAAGTCTTAGATATTGAAAGTGACTTCAGTTGCTGGCCTCTTAAACCATTGAAGGGTCATTGCTTCTCTGGTTGGACGCTTGCTTATGACATGTTTTTTTTCTTTGTTCTGCAGCTATGAACGTATAGTGCAGCTATCAAACTGCAAAAAATAATAATTAAACAGGAAAGTATGCTTAAAGATAAGTGGGTTTATTATCTTTAATGAAGACAGAGGACTAAGGCTTGTCCGACCTAATTTTATTTCAGAATTGAATAATGTTCTATTTAATCTTTAGTACAATTTGGGGTTCATATTTAAGTATGTAGCTTATATAAAATCTGAACAAAAGAGTGCAGCGCATGTTACTAAAATGTATAGAATTCATCGTGTGGATATGTCCATGTCTAGAAACAATATTTAAAATTACGAGTAGTTTCAAAAATATTATTTTAATAATTATGACAATAATATTATTTTAGCTGTTATGAGTATACAATTGCTACATCTTGAATATTTCAGAAGAATCATCATTGTTTAGTTTCAGTTAGCTGGCAGTTTCTTATTAAGTTTCTAAAAATAAATAAAGATTATTAGTTTTTTTCTTGAGATTTTGATGATTACAACATGTGTAATAATAAATTCTATGAAAAAACTTCAAATGAAATTAAATAAATGATGAACAAGAATATCAATTACATTTTTAGAATTATATAATGGATAAAAAATATTGAACAACATTTCTAGAGTGAAGCTAGAATAACTTTATGTCTCTATATTTATAGGTCTCTCCCTCGTACTCTAGTTTAAATAAGGTCATGTGAGTTGTGGAGAGGTAGGAGACAATTGATTTATTATTACAAAGTTTTTGGTAGTGATGTGTTGGGAAATGGGATCCTAAGTCAAGGAATGCAAATTAAATATTCCAATTTCTTACATAATATTGGAACAAAAATAAGCCTAGCTATAGTCTTGATAAGAGAGGTAAGTAATAGGGTTTTGCTCGTTTAGTAAAAAGAAAAAAGAGAGATTGTGAAGTTTGTATGTGATCTAGGTTAATGATAGAAAAAAAGATTGAAATTAATAGAAAAAACCAATAGAAAATGAATAACTAAAATAGTAAATCAAATACAAAATAGAGACATGGAGAGGACTTGGATGTAGAAATTAAAAATGGATTATGTTAGACGAGGGTCTTGGGATCCTTAGTCTAAAGGAATCCATGTTAAAATTTGACACCATTTTCTCTGCTCTATTATAACTTTTTCACTATCAAATTTTAACCTATCATTAGCAAGGATTGAGAAAGTATTGTCCCATTTAGGGGTATTCATAACTCCCACCCTATGTTCATGTTTCTACTTTGACAATAACTAATGATAAGATTTGAGTGCATGTCCTCACAAGGAGAAAGGCTAAACTAGTCGTGAAATGTTGAATTGGCAAGGTATTACCTCAAATATGAAACTCTATTATGGAATCTTATAAAAGACATGAAATCTCATACAAGACAAGCTATGATGGACTAAAGTCTAGGAACATGTTTGTGCATACTTTCAAAATGAAAAACAAAATATAATTCATCATAATTGTTGTAGCAATCTTGTACGTTGGAATACTTTTCTTCTTGAATAATAACTTGTGCTTGAATTGATTGCTAGAATGATAGAAGTTTATTTCCACTTTATAAAATGTAGATGTTTGAAATTAGAAACACAGTTGTATTTATCTACAATTTACACATTTTAAAAATATCTTTTCATGTAATGATGAAAAAGTAAGTTAAGTTCTATCTATTTGCAAAACTAAATTTCATTATTTGAAAGTTGATCTTAATTTGTGTAGAGAAGGGAACTAATAAAATGTATTATGACAAAAGGTAAAAATTATAAGAATTAATAGATTTATATGAAAGGTTATGTAACTTGGTTGAATCATATATAAATTAAGCACATCCATCAATGTTACTCGAAACCTAGTTAGAAATTGTTAAGGTCAATAATTTATGCATTGATATATCATCAACTGTCTTCTTGTAGCCCAACTTTGACACTAATCATGAAAGAAGAACCAATGGGGTAACAAGGGTAAATGCCTCATCATCCTAGTTACTAGTCCTAGGGGAAATGTTGGGAGGTGGAGTTAAAGAGTGATTAGACCCCAAAGATTGAGATAGGGGAGGACCATGGAGACAACACATAAAAGGAAAGTAAGAGGAGGAAGGGATGAGGGAGGTGGAACTACCATATAGATGATAGAATCCAAAGAAATATTTAGACAATAGGGGAACAAGTAGAGGAAGGACAAATGGAGTTTATTCCAAGGGGGGGAACCAATTGAGGAACCAAAATAATAGGAACCACTAGGGGTGCAAGAAGTGATAAAATAGAGGGATGGTAGAGGGGAGGAGAAAAAAAAAGATAGAAATAAGAGTCTAATTTGAATAATATGGAGAAGGAGGAGCCAAAACCACAAAAACTTGCTAGGATCAACTAAGGGAAATAATGGACTACCATTGCAATACAAGACTTACTCTTTGTGAAAGAGGGGTTCTTGTGTTAGGAATGGGAACACTGAGAGGGTGGGGGGGGGTATGAATTGGTGTTCACTATATTTTAATCTTTTACTTTTACTCTCGAAACTTATCTTGATTTCTTAAGTACTGAAATAAACATGAATATACACAAGATAAACAATCATAACACATAACACCAATATGGCTATGGGGAAATCCAAATAGGTAAAAACCATGATGAGAATTGACACCCACTAAGAACTACACTAGTGTCTTATGATCCTTGTTTGAAGATCTACAACCTTGTTAGGAGTTGTTGTTTACAATGCTTTTAGTTTAGTGACCTGGTCAAGGGTCAGACCCTGTTAGGAGTATTTTATAATAACCCTATTATTGGTGGGGACACACTGTCCTAGAGCTCACTTCTCAAATGGTGAAGGCTACAACCTTCTGATATTAGATACACACTATAGCTGCAGGGTGAACTAGTGTTGTGACATTGCTTGTCTGATCTGTTCCTTTGATGCACTAATGCTTCAACCCCTTGTGAAGCACTACAACATTCTGAATTATCCTCACATACTTCTTCTCTTCTCTGCTTTCTCTATTTTCTTATCACTTCTCAATTACCAAGGTGCATGTCATATTTATATGTGGTTACAAAACAATTAACTAGGTCGGCCCTTTAACCGATTACATACAATGCTTCCAAGTGAATTGGATCAAGCATGTTTACAAAAAAAGATGTTTACATGTCTACAACCTAATTACAATAGGCGCATAGCCTTTATAAAACATTATTATAACTACTTTAGAATCAAAATAGAAATAGTTAGTTCCATACTCTATTCTATTTTGTCGTTCACTAGCTGTATCTCTTCAATTGTCTGTATCTTTGTCATAATATCTCATCTAATCATGAGCTCTTAGACTTAGCATGAATACATATTGACCATCTTAACTTCAAGGGTGCATACCATATCTCAGTCATACACATGTGCATTGATGCTTTGATGTTCTGGTGCTCTGCTATCTGTTTAGTCTTCTATACTTAGATAATTGTGACCTTACGATAAGGTGCATTGACTCCAACACTCTATATGAATTTGTTTCCATAATGACCACACTAAATACATTCATATACTTCAGTATAGTCAACTTTCCAACAATCTCCCTCTTTGTCATTAATGACAACAAAGGAATATGGAAAAGTTACTAACTATTCCCTTATACAAAATTTCTAATATATACTCTAACTAATATCCTTATGTATTTTTTCTTTATATCAATTACAAGGCTCCAAATTTTTCCTTCTACATATTCTACCCACACTTTGACATTAATGACAAAGGTGCTAAAAAATGTATTCACAAGTACTTACAAAGTGAAGACATTCGGATATGCTAACTTTAGCTTAGCAATCTCATTTTGCCAAAATTTCTTCAATGTGTCTACTATCTAGAGATGGGTACACAAAGGATATGTTAACTTTTCCATCTTCTCCAGTTCAATACACAGACCTTGATCATATGTTACCATAGTGGAATCGATCTCCTTGATATTCTGATTCAAGACATCTAGTGAGGGCGCTAGAGCATTTCTCAAATGTGTTTTCCTTGCCCTTATTTTGGACATTTATTTTTCTGTCTTTTCTATCTTGCCCACTTGTCTCTGGTATACATTGTTGCACATGTTGATATCTATACTGGGATCTTCTACTAATTTCCTGACTTGTTCTATCATAGCCTCTACCTCTTGAATTTTCTTATAAAGATCTGCTATCAACTTATCT
The DNA here is from genome assembly GCA_027943335.1 of Chamaecyparis obtusa. Lineage (NCBI taxonomy): Eukaryota > Viridiplantae > Streptophyta > Pinopsida > Cupressales > Cupressaceae > Chamaecyparis > Chamaecyparis obtusa. The sequence continues at coordinate 96,961 of BSBK01012470.1, read as the reverse complement.
TGGTTCATGCAGTCTGTTATGATTTTCCTTCTTTTGACTACAAATTCTTTCAGTGAAGCTTGATCAACTTTTAAGGAGTTGAGTTCAAGTGCAAAGTTTGCAAATAGCTCATCCAATATTTTCTTAAGATACTTCTTTTCTACTATATTAGCCACTGATTCTTCTAGGCCGGAGAAGTTTTTCTTGAATCTTGTTAGGATGTTGCTGACATCCTCCACTGAGTGTACCTTTTGTACCTTGGTCTTTGTTGGTAGTAGGTTATTCAAGATGTCTATTGACTCAACAAATAGGGGATTTCTCATTGCTTATTTTTCCTTGGCATTCTCCATAGTAAGGACACTGATTTTGATCAGGTCTTCTTCTCCCCAAGTGTCCAACCTTGTAGTATCAAGAGTCAAACTTGACAACAATGATGCTGATGGCATGGGAGTGATAGGTGTGTTGTCCATTAGTTTTGTCTTAACCTTCACAAGTGTTCCAACTGAGGGTTCATCTGATGTTTTCTTTTCTACCTCCTTTTCTCCTTCTTTCTCTTTTTCATTTTTTTTCCCTCCTCCTCTTCTTTACCTGTTATGTCTTCTATCAATACTTACTCTTGGTGCTTAGGTGAAATATCACCGCATAGAATTTCTACTTCTTGTGTACTAACAAAAAATTCTTCAAATTTGTCCAAGTCTTTGTCAGTGGCCTCCATTGATATCTCCACATTGTCAATCATAATTGTGTCATCATTTTTAGTTGTGGTCATGGTCGCAGACTTTATTTCAACTGTGGGCTTTGATACTGAAGGCACTGAGTCTCGAGGACCTGACATAGGTACATTTGTGACCTCAATTACATTCCCTTTCTCAATAGGTGCTTAGCTTATGGGCGTAGGTGGTGGTTGCATGCGTTGTTCTAGAAACACCTTCTCAAAGGCTTGTTCTTTCTCCTTTGTTATCTACTCATAATCCTTGTTCATCATGTGTAATGTCCTCATCTTAGTTCTGAGGAATGGTTTCATCAATCCTAGTAGTAGTGTTTTCTCATCAATTGAACATACTGGCAGATTGTCATCTAGTATTTTTTCCCTGATTTTGAAGTCTTCCTTTGTTGCTTGTCTTTTTAAGGAATCCAAAATTTTCCTTACTTTATCTAAAATCTTTGACTTCAGTTCTAGAACTATGTTCTTGAACTTGATCATATGTTTGATTAGCATCTCATGGATCTCACACTTGTCTATTGCATGATATTTGTCATAGAACTTAGCTATCTAATCTAGCCTTCCTTCCCCTACCACTCTAGTCCTTAATACTTGAAGACTTGGTAGGAATCCTACCTTAGGAGGTGGTTGTATATTTTTGCCTCTACTTCTTTGGGCTCTAGTTGAAGGGTGACTTGTAATAGTTTTCTTCTTCCCCTTAGGAACCTTAGGAGATGCTTCAGTGGACTCCACATCAATTGTATCTGTGGGTGCATGAGTGATATCATTAGTTTTCTCAACTTTTATCTTCTTTGTCTTAGGGTCATCTATTTTCTCCATCTTGGCTTCTATAGAGGATGCACTCTCAATCTGCATAGCTATCTTATCCTCTCTTGCTTTATCAAGATCTACCTAAGTCACACCATGAATTATGAGTATCTCATATGTAATCTTAGAGGCTTTCCTCTTAGTTGCTGTATTGTTCAGAGCTGCATCAACTTCCCTTATCTTTTCTTCATAGGTTTCCCATCTAGGTTCATTAGGGTCCTTGGGTACTGATAGTAAAACTTGAGCATAGGCTTCCAAGACTTGTTCTTCTACTTCATATCCAAGTGGATGAATCCATTTAGTTCTAGGCTCAATAGCCTCCATACAAGTACTGTCAGTCTCTACCATAAAACAAATATTGTCCTTATATTTTTCAACAATAATTTTAGGTATTCTATACCTCATTTGCATCTTTATCCTATTGTTTTCAATTATAAGTCCATGTAGTCTCTTAGAGTGCTTCAACTGATTCCTTAAGGGATATCTGATGCATTGTAGGTAAAATTTTGTCTAGGTATAGGTCACATACCTTCCTAACTATATGAAAGAACATGTATATTATCAAAGACCCAAACTTGAATACTTTGGTCTTCTCATGCTTGATTGCCCTTATGTTATCCATCAACTATGTGCATAAGATTTCACACAACTTGAATTCCCCATTTCCCTTACTATTCTTATGGCTACAATAATAATGGCTAAAGACACACTATTCACCCTACTAGCATGCTGGAATCTATAACCAAGAATCATTGACATCAATTTGATGTCCTTCTCGTTAGTTGGCTCAATAGTCATCCCGTGCTTGTCACTTCAGGATTTGCAAGTTTATTGAACCAATTTCCTGACATCCTTTGCAATTGGAAGAATGATGCCTGTCTTAGATAAACCTATTATCTCATGAATGAGGTTGGCTATGATTCTAACTGGTACTTCACCTATCCAAAATAAGTCATCATGGATCCTTCTTAACAAGATCTTAATCCAGTTTGACTCATAGAATTCATGTGCAATAGCATACTCAATGATAGGGTGGTCTTCTAGGTGCACAAACTCATATGTGAATGTTTTATCAGGTTTCATCAACTAGCTCCTTTTTGCAATATATATACACACATATATCTTCCACATGCATGATTCCCATTGGGGTTCTTAAATATGTACCTTCTAGGTCATCTAGGGTTGACTTAAAAGGGTGCCTCTTGAAAACATATCTCTTTCTCTCTAAAACATCAAACACAAGTGGTGTATCCATGACTTACTTGGTTAATGCTTTAAATCAAATTCCAAAGACTTCTAAATTGCCACCTCAGACTAGGGCTTCACAACTAATCAATCACACTTCTTCACTGGTAAATCAAGCTCCAACACTTCACAATTCTACTGCTAGGGCTCCTATGGTCTCCAGTCGCTCAAAATAGAATGCAATGAGTGATTTGTAAATTTCGATAGACTTTAAAGTGAAATTTCCACCATTAATGCTTGCCGCATAAATGAGAAATCAATTGATAATTTCCAACTTCTATCCTGCAATTGATTCTAGGAAGTGTGCTCTTGAACATAGCATCACATAATCTCCAAAATGTTAAATCTAAAGGTGCATACTCTAAGGGTGATTATACCAGCCACGCAGGGGTCTAGATCTAAATTAGCTCCCCCTATGACCTTGAGGGTCATTCATCCAGATGTAGAGGGTGTGTCTAGTGTGGATGCATCCAATACATACTCATCAACCTTATCCTTATTTGCCTCTAACCAAATCAAGCTCGCATATTTTGAAGCTTTCACAAACATGACTTCTCCTTCGGTATCTACTATTGATTCTTTTCCCAAATTTTCTTTCTTGATCTACAAAAATTTGAGATGTGTCCAGCCTTGTTACAAGAGTGACAAATAACTGGAGGCCTTAAATTCCTCGATGCATTGATATGGATTACCATTTTACACTATCTAGCTAAGTGACCATTATAATTACATATTTGACATGTAATACTCAGAGAACTTCTTGCATTTGGTTGATTCTAATTTCTCTGATTATGCTGAGTCTTGTTCTTCTGACTTGTTCTACAATTCATAGCTCTATGACCAAATTTATTGCATGAATAACAGTAACCATTGAAAGGTCTTACCTCTTTACAATTCCTTTCTATATGTCCAGGCTTGTTACATGCATAACAAGTTCATTCTACTGGCTTGCACTCATCCTTAGATGGTTCAATATTATTGTTAGTCTAATTTCTAGTCTCCTTGACTTCTGGGGTGTCTTTTGGTTCTTCCATCCTTGCTTATATGTCATCAATCTAATTTTGTGCTTCATTTAATCCAATGCCGTTAGTATCTCCTTTAAGCTTCTAAGCATATAACTAAGATTCTATCATATCCTTACTTGTGTGTAATTTATTAATGTGATTCTTTGCTTCAATCAATTCAGATTCTAACTTTCCTTTGTTGTTTCTTAGCTCCAAGATTTCCATGTTTGCTCACCTCAATTCTTCATTCAGTTGAAGGTTCTCTTTGATCTGTTAATTATAAACTTCTTGATTGTTAGTTATCTTTTCATCGAACTCTTCAATATGATCTTGTAAAGATGTGTTCTCCTCATTTAGCTTCTTAACCATTTTTCCCAAATTTTTGTTTTTATAATCCTTCAAATCTTGTCTCAGTTTCTTGATGAATACTTGTGCACTACTGACTTTCAATTTTAGTTCTTCAAATTCTTTCTCAGATCAGTCAAGGTCTTCAAGAGCTACCATAATATTCTTCTTTAGATGTTTTGCTTCTTCTAAAACCATTGATCTCCTCAAGTGGTTAAACTTCTCTTTAGAGGACCACAACTCTGATACCAATTGTTAGGAATGGTAACACTGAGAGGGGGGGTGAATTAGTGTTCACTATATTTTAATCTTTTACTTTTACTCTTGAAACTTATCTTGATTACTTAAATACTAAAATAAACATCAATATACACAAGATAAACAATCACAACACATAACACAAATATGGTCATGGGGAAACCCAAGTAGGTAGAAACCCTAGTGGGAATTGACACCCACTAAGAACTGCACTATTGTCTTATGATCCTTGTTAGAAGATCTGCAGTTTGGCTAGGAGTTGTTCTTTACAATGCTTTTAGAACAATGACCTAGTCAAGGGTCAGACCCTGTTAGGAGTATTTTATAATAACCCTGTTAGGGGTAGGGACACACTTTCCTAGAGCTCACTGCTCAAATGGTGAAGGCTAAAACCTTCTGATCTTAGATACACACTATATCTACAAGATGAATTGGTGCTGTGACACTACTTATCTAATCAGTTCCTTTGATGTGCTGATGCTTCAACCTCTTGTGAAGCACTACAATATTATGACTTCTCTTTGCATACTTTTTTTGTACTCTACTTTCTCTATTTTCTTATTGCTGCTCAATTACCAAGGTGCATGTCATATTTATATGCGCTTACAAAATAATTAACTAGGTCAGCCCTATTGGTTGTTGATTATTCCCTTTGATCTTCAACTTGCAGATTTACACTTTGATGGATAATTTAAATAAAACTCTGACTCTATCACCACTCCAAAGTCCACAAGTAAGAGGGCCAATTGAAAAGGATCAAAAGATCCTTCTACACTTTGAGGTTCAGTGCTCAGGAAGGTGTACTCTTGACTCACTACTCTAAAGGAGTCTAAAACAATATTCCACTATATCTCATATAAGATTGTTAAAGATTTATCAAATGATATTTGTGTTTGTAGTTGTTCACCATGCATACCTCAAGAAGAAGGACCAATGCCAAATCCTAGGGCTCAGAGTCACCGAACTGTATACCTCAACTGAATACCTCAAATAAAACATAATGGAATTCGAGGTAAGTGCTTTTCCTATTACCCCTTCCCTCAAGCACAAGGACATCAAATTCTACACCTGATTGCAAACTCACTGAATTCACCTAGAAGATTTTAATTCTAACTTTGTTAGGAACTCAAAGATGAATTCAAAATACTCTTTGTTTACCATACATTAACACACTTTGTGACATTAACATATATGAGCTCAGAGATCGGAAAGAAGACATACACAAGATACAAGATTGGGATTCAAGAATGTTCTCATTAACACAATCAGAATCAACATATAATCAAAATGATACCAAGATCAGAAAAATCAAAAAATCAGACTTCTATCAGTATATTATAGTAAAAAACCAAGGACCAAAAGCAAAAATGTTTTGGAACCCTTGCAAAAACCAAAATTCTGCAACTTATACCCCCTAGTCATCTTGAAAATCTGCAACAAGCTATGGATGACTAGGGTTAGGGTTTCAACCAGCCAACCTACTGGAAATAGTCTAAAAGTTATTATAGGGCAGGAAACACAGTCAATCAGGAAAGAGGAAATCCTGAACTGATCCACAATCATGAAATTCTTCTCTGCAAGTATAGGGGATCACAAAACCAAGCTCAAAAGAACACCCTGCAACATGCCTTGAGCACACAACACTGTGGTACAAGCTCTACAAATGATCCAACAGCACCCTAGACCACACCACAAATGGAAAACTAGTGACTTCTCATCAAAAAGGGTCAATTCTACAATGAATTCCATAAATTTGGTAACTTCTGGTCACTGGAAGCTCTCAAACAATTTTGAATTTGAACCACAATGGGTAAATCCTTGGCACCTGCAGAGAATGACGGCCCACGTTCAAACTTTAACATCCAACTAGCTCGAACCAACCAAAAACTGCCACAACACCATCTGCTAGCGAGCCCACCAAATAGCCACAAGTGGACCCCAACACATGTGGCACCTTGTCACATGATCGCATAGCCAAAAATTGGGCTATGCGAACATGCGACCACCTGCAGACATAACTGCCAGCGCAACTATCACCGCAACCGCCACCGCATGGAGCTGATAGAAAATGTTAGTCACCTAATCACATAGCCTCACAAAAGGCTATGTAAACATGTGGCTAACCACCAGCAAACCACCGTTGCAACCATCGACCGATAAGAAACCTCCAACTGCAAGCACGCATGTCACACCAGACCCACTGAGCACAACAGGCAACCTGGAAAAATGGAATAAAATCCAATAGATGGCACATGATCGCAAAGGCTTGGAATATTCCTTGTGATCATATGCTAACCATTAGATTAAAAGATTTCAATGTGGGCCCTCTGACATAAACCAACTCCTCAACACGCGGATGAATGAAAACCCGTCAACTCAGAACAGCGTAGCCCATAAGAACTATCTGGCAAACAGGACCCACTGATGAACTGCCACCTGATGAAAAGTAACATCAATGGCTGGCGTAAGATCTCATGGCTCTGACAAATCCCATGCAAACTTATGCCAACCATCGATCCTCTGACACTGTCAGGTCCCACTGAGCCTTTAGAAATTTAGGTCCCACTGACACACACACAATCACTAACCTGTGGACCAATCACAAAATGCTGACAAGGCATATGGTAGGTGGACCCACTGATAACTCCGCAAGATAAAGCCGAGAACCTTAGGAAAAATAGTAAAATCATAGGGCGCGATTGCGGACTTAGGAAAAATTAAAATGGTCAGGGAGCTAAGACTTAGGAAAATAATTAAAAGGGACCCGCCAAGACATAAAAGACCTAACTGCAAACTTGGTAAAAGAAACTTGTTTAAAAGGCACATGCGGATTAGGTGCTTAAGTGACCCGCGAAAAAGGTAACACGCTATTAGAACAGGGCTAGGGCATGTTGGAGTCTTTTCCTTGTAGGACCAAGCTTGAATCAAATAGTTGGGCTTAGATCTCAGTTAGGCACTCAAGCTTGACAAAAAAGCAAACCAATTGATGAGGATAAAGAGAAATCCTCCTTCTTCTTTGAGCTCCACATTCACTTAGGTGGGTATTGCCTTATTTGCACATTCAAGACACCTCATGACAGAACCAAAGGCCTGTAGACAAATTAATGTGGAATGGTTCTCAAACTCCTAGGTATCCTATACCTCAATGAAGCCAATATCTCATGCAGTAGCCCTACTTGCATGGAGTGAGTATGAAAATGAGAGACCTATCCTATCAACATGAAAGGGAAAAGGTGGAACTGGATGGAAATGGTTTGAATGGATTGAAAGGACCTCTAAGATGCCCTAAGTCTTTGATAGACCAGTGCCTTATCCAATGGGCCACAGAGTCAAATACAATATTGCAAGAGACAACTATGAAACAAGAAAATAATATATCCAATTTGTTGATGCCTGACATCAATCACACACCATGACCAAACCTCAACTTAACACCCATCTGTGCATTCAAACATGTTATTATCCATCAAAAGATTTTAACCCTCCCCTTAGAAGAGACCTATAAATAGATAATACATTGACCAGCATCCACTGGAAGACAAGCATGACCTATCCCTAATATTTCAGCTCATACATCCAAGAATACTAACCCTGAACCAGTTATCTCTGCGAAGACAACTCCACTTGCAAACACTTAGGCAATGCAAATAGAAAAATCAAACACCCTTGATGTATGATTAATGGACTCAGAATTCAAATGGAGATAGCTCAGTAACAGTAAAAATATATTAAATCCTCACACATAAGACAATTCTGTTACAAAATGTATTGTATTCTCTGAGCCAACATGAGAAAGAGGAACACTCTATATGCAAAGAGAAGGGGAAATCTGCAGAACAGAACCTTTCGTGGAACTGACAAAATTCAAAACCCATACATAGTAAAAAAATTCACACTTTATACCACTAGCTACCATGGGAACCCAAAATAGGTTGCAACAAGCTACAGACAGCTAGGGCATAGCCTTTACCAACCAAGCCAAATGAAAACGGTCAAAAATTTATTGCAGGGGTAGGAAACCAAGCAACCTACAAAAGCCTCAAGCCAAGATTGGAATCATTCCTTACATGGTACAGATCCCTGCAAATAATCACCAAGCACCCTGGACCACACTGGAGCGGCAAGAAAATCACTTTTTACCAGTTCCAATCACTTCTACATTGAAATTCAATCCTTTCTATCACTGGAAATCCTCAGACAATTCAAATTTGAATCTCAATGACCACCATGCAATTCGTGGGCCTTAAGTTTCTTGACCATTCGCCCTTAGTCACACAACTGCGCAATGCCAATTTGACCACCACAGAAAATTAGGCGTAAAAAATGCTTGGTCGCATGATTGCAAGGCACCAAACTAACCTTTGTGATCATGCGACCATGGTCTCCTTAACCGTGCAATGCCATCACAAACCTTCCAGAAAAGTCTTTAGCCACACTACTTTCACAACTCCACAACTCCACAATGACAACATGGGCGGTTAGTCGCATGATCACATAGCTTGAAGATGGGCTATGCAAACATGTGACAACTAGCAAATCGTAACCGCTAACCAGCCTTGTCACCACCATGTCACCGCTCCCCACCAAAAAGGACGTGCACCATCGGCAACACAAGACAATGGGCCCACATCTCCAACTCCACAACAACACAACCAGACCGTTGTCACATGATCGCATGCCATAGAAATGGCCCCTTGCAATCATGCGACAAGGCCCTTAGACCACCACAGCAAAACTCACTGGCCGATAGAACACTACAACCTCAGCACCGTAGATGCCACATTACCACCTTCCATCAGGCCCCAGGGACACGTGGCAAGTGGTCACATGATCGCATAGCCAAAAATTGTGCTATGTGATCATGCGACAACCTATCACAGGCTGCCACATCACCTACTTCTGATAGCGGGCCCACAATGAACACACCCATCGGCACCAAATCAGATGGTGGGCACATGATCGCATGGTGAAAGAATATTCCATGTGATCACACACTGACCATAGATCTTCGATCTCTAACTCCAGGCAATGAAAAGAACTGGGACCCATGAACCAACCGCCGAGCATTTAGCAACTACGCGACTAACTGCCAACCAAGTCACTAGATGTTAGCTGCTAAGTGCCAGGAATGAAGAGATTATGTGACAACACAGTCGCTAGATCACTGAATGCTTAGGGATTAACTACCAAAATTAGGAGACCAAGCAATAACCATAAGTCACAAAGTCACAGAATGAAAGCTTAACCGCCTGCCAAGTAGAACATCAGGAAGAAACAGGACCCACATAGACAGATGGCAAGCAGTCACATGATCACATGTCAGAAAAGTCTGACATGCGGCCATGCCACAGCCAATCAGAGAAGAGCCTTTGAAAATCAGGCCCACCACCCATCGCACCTACGCAGTTAGGGAACAACCAACAAACAAGAAACTGTGAGGTCGAAAACACAGAGGGTTTTCGACACTGCGGAAGACCAAAAACACACAGAGTTTTTGATGCCAAAGGATAAGCACACAAAAATAGGAAGCACAGGGTTGAAAACAAGGAAGGTTATCAGTCAAAGATCAAAAACATCATGGATTTTTTGAAAACATTGGGGGTTTTCGACACTGTGGCAAATTTTGAAATATTTCCAGCAGGCTTTAAACTTTGAATAACTTTCTAGGTTTGGTGATTCAGGAAATGCAGTTGGGTTGGAGCAAGGTGACAACAAATAAAGATCATGAGGTGGGATAATTGACAAATACATTGCATGGAACAGGCCAATTTTGTAAGATTTTGCAATGATAGAAAATTGGCCTAAGAGTGGCTCTGTCTGGGGACGATGGGTAACTTGTGCCCATGTGAGAATTCAAGATTTCTGGGAGAGAAGACCACCCATAGGATAAAAAGAGGGCACAAGGAACAAGTAGGGCAGGACCAAAAACCAATGGACCAGGGAAAAATAGGGCAGGGGAAAGCAACTTATATACAGAAATTTACAATATTCACAAAAGGCTCAGGGACGCAAAAATTTTGATCAGGTCTTTCCTCTATCAAACAAGTAATTTTCATCTCCATTTAGCAAAGGAAAGCTAAAAATACATTTCTCATCCATCCTGCCAAAAACACTGTGATCCACATTCAACACATTATATAAAAAATGATCACCATACTCACCATCATCCGGCAAGATAAAGACATCAGGCTGCCATAGATGTTGACCATTTCATGACAACAAAATGTCACACTCTTTGCTTTCACCGCCATGCTGAAAAAGGAAACACCCCAACTCAACACCATGACTGGAAGCATCAACATTCTGACCATTAGTTTGCAATGAATAATAAACACTTTCTATCTCCCTGCTCTGCAAACTAATATAAAACTTGTCAAGACAAAAATCTGATTGCATGAAAATGGTAGCAACTTGCTGATCAAAAATCACATCAGCATCTTCTAGAAAGGAACACGCAATATTAGTTAGTGACTCGTCAGTCATTTGCAAATCTAAGAAAACTCCTTTAGAATTTCCACATTCTCCAGCATCAGAATATAAAAAAAAACCATAGACATTAGGCTCTTGAAAAATTGAATCCACACTGGTACACATATCATCATACTCATCATCACTGACATTATCAAATTTACTACAATAATGTGTACCATCCACTTTCATATAAAAAATGGGAGAAAGGACCTCAATAGAAGTTTCACACACCATGCCATCACTCATTTTTTCTTCATCAAAAATAATATCCACTAGGCATGGGATCTCAGAAACATATTCGGGAGTGCATCTTCAAAAATCTACATCCAAAAGCTTTGAAATTTGTTCACTACTTAGCAGGTACTAGACTTCACACTCTATCTCATTTGTTTTACTACAAATGCTACAAATATCTTCCTCATCTGAGACAGGGGCTGAAAATTTTTGTGTCAAGTCATCACTGCAGGAACTCATATCTGGAGATTCATCTTCTGTCTCTTGATAATCACAAGTTCCATTGTCAGCATCAACATCACAAGATTCATCACTCTTAAATGAATCCATCCATTTCTTAAATTTTTCTAATGCTTCATTTCTAATAGAGGCAGTCCAACCAATTGATTCAGACATACTAAGCACTAAAAACATTTCAGTATACTAGAAATATTAAAGCTCAATACCCATAAGAAGTTCATCACAAGCTATAAGAAACTTCTTATAGTATGAGTGGGATGACCCTTCATTCCATTCCCCTATTACACATCTTAAAATCTTTGTACAAGTCTGTTGGATTCTTTGACTTATTAGATAAATGTCTCTGTCTCTATCAACATTTCTAAGGTTTGACTAATAACACCTAGACCTAGAAACATCATCCTGATCTATCAAAGCTGGAAACTCCATTTTAAAGTATTGACAAAATAAGACAACTTGTTCTCATGAAAATACTTTTGTTCAAGCCCATGCAACCAATGAATCTTTAAACCTCAACATACTTCTGATACTCATTACAAAACTAAAATTTTTATCTAGAAATATGATCAAACCTTCAAGATTGACTTCCCCCTTTCAATAGTGACTTGTTCACCTAATTAGGGACTATTCTTGCTTAAGGAAATAGGATTACCTGGAGATGTTGTGAATGCTGCAAAATACTGATATGAAGTCTCCTCCAAATCACTTCTCAAACCTTGGTAGAGCCACCACCTCCTTACAGAGGACAAATCTAAATCAGCTAAGAACCTCTTCAACTCTGAACCTTATTCAAAACCAACAATCACAAGACAACCTCATAGGATAACTGCTTGTCAAGACTGCAAATATATCACACTTGTTATAAAACACTGACCAAACAGAGACTCAGAGTCACCACTCAACACTTAGTGAGAAAATATTACAAATGTATTTTGTTCATTTGACTTTGTAACTTCAACCAGGACCCTGGTATGATCCAGCCAAGCAAGGAAGCTTGTTGTCTTTCACTTCTTCCCCAGCAGAGTCACCATTTTGTTGGTGACTTAGATGGGCCAAACCAATCTGGTCAAAATATTTTGACTACTGCAAAATAAATGCAACCAGAGACCTTAATAGGTTTCCCTCATGTTCTTCCCCAGCAGAGTCACCATTTTGTTGGATTCTTTTCCTTGCAGGACCAAGCTTGAATCAAATAGTTGGGCGTAGATCTTAGTTAGGCACTCAAGCTTGAAAAGAAAAACAAACCAATTGATGAGGATAAAGAAAAATCCTCCTTCTTCTTTGAGCTCCAAATTCACTCAGGCGGGTATTGCCTTATCTGCACATTCAAGACACCTCATGACAGAACCAAAGGCCTGTAGACAGATTAATGTGGAATAGTTCTCAAACTCTTAGGTATCCTATACCTCAATGTAGCCAATATCTCATGCAATTTCCCTATTTGCATGGAGTGAGTATGAAAACTAGAGACCTTTCCTATCAACATGAAAGGAAAAAGGTGGAACTAGATGGAAATGTTTTGAATGGATTGAAAGGACCTCTGAGATGCCCTAAGTCTCTGATAGACTAGTGCCTTATCCAATGGGCCATAGAGTCAAATATAATATTACAAGGGACAACTATGAAACAAGAAAATAATATATCTAATGTGTTGATGCCTGACATTAATCACACACCATGACCAAACCTCAACTTAACACCCACCTGTGCATTCAAGCATGTTATTAACTATCAAAGGATTTTAACCCTCCCCTTAGAAGAGACCTATAAATAGATAATACATTGACCAGCATCCACTGGAAGACAAGCATGACCTATCCCTGATATTTCAGCTCATACATCCAAGAATACTAACCCTGAACTAATTATCTCTGTGAAGACAACTCCACTTGCAAACACTTAGGCAATGCAAATAGAAAAATCAAACACCCTTGATGTATGACTAATGGACTCAGAATTCAAATGGAGATAGCTCAGTAACAGTAAAAATATATTAAATCCTCACACATAAGACAATTCTATTACAAAATGTATTGTATTCTCTGAGCCAACATGAGAAAGAGGAACACTCTATATGAAAAGAGAAGGGGAAATCTACAAAATAGAACCTTTCATGGAACTGAAAAAATTCAAAACCCATACATAGTAAAAAAATTTACACTTTATACCACTAGCTACCATGGGAACCCAAAATGGGTTGCAAAAAGCTACAGACAGCTAGGACATAGCCTTTACCAACTAAGCCAAATGGAAATGGTCAAAAATTTATTGCAGGGGTAGGAAACCAAGCAACTTGCAAAATCCTTGAGCCAAGATTGTAATCATTCCTTACATTGTACAGATCCTTGCAAATAATCACCAAGCACCTTGGACCACATTGGAGTGGCAAGAAAATCACATTTTACCAGTTCTAATCACTTTTGCATTGAAATTTAGTCCTTTCTATCGCTGGAAATCCTCAGATAATTCAAATTTGAATCTCAATGGCCACCATGCAATTCGTAGGCCTTAAGTTTCTTGACCATTTTCTCTTAGTCACGCAACCCCGTAATGCCAATTTGACCACTATAGGAAATTGGGCCTCAAAAATGCTTGGTCACATGATTGCAAGGCACCAAACTAACCTTTGCGATCATGTGACTGCGGTCTCTTTAACCGCACAATGCCATCACAAACCTTCCAAAAAAGTCTTTGGCCACACTACTTTCACAACTCCGCAACTCCGCAATGACAACACCGGGAGTTAGTCACATGATTGCATAGCCCCAAGATGGGATATGCAAACATGCGACAACCAGTAAACCATAACCGCTAACCAACCTTGTCACCTTCGTGTCACCGCTCCCCACCAAAAAGGATATGCACCACCGGCAACACAAGACAACAGGCCTAGATCTCCAACTCCGCAATAGCACAACCAGACCGTTGTCACATGATCATATGTCATGGAAATGGCCCCTTGTGATCATCCGACAAGGCCCTTAGACCACCATAGGAAAACTCACCGGCTGATAGAACACTACCACCTTAGCACCATGGATGCCACATTACCACCTACCACTGGGCCCCAGGGACACGTGGCAAGCGGTCGCATGATCACATAGCCAAAAACTGGGCTATGCGATCATGCAACAACCTATCACAGGCTACCACATGACCTACTTCTGACAGTGAGCCCACAATGAACAGACCCATCAGCACCAAATTAGATGGTGGGTGCATGATCACATGGGGAAAGAATATTCCATGTGATCACATACCGACCATAGATCTTCAATCTCTGACTCTGGGCAATGAAAAGAACTAGGACACATGAACCAACCACCGAGCATTTAGCGACTACGCGACTAACCACTAGCCAAGTCACTAGATGTTCGCCGCTAACTACCAGAAATGAAGAGATTATGCAACAACATAGTCACCAAATCACTGAATGCTTAGGGATTAACTACTAGAATCAGGAGACCATGCGATAACTGTAAGTCACCAAGTCACAGAATGAAAGCTTAACCGCCTGCCAAGTAGAACATCAGGAAGAAACAGGACCCACATGGACAGATGGCAAGCAGTCGCATGATCGCATGTCAGAAAAGTCTAACATGTGGCCATGTGACAGCCAATCAGAGAAGAGCCTTTGAAAACTGGGCCCACCACCCATCGCACCCACGTAGTTAGGGAACAACCAACAAACAAGAAACTGCGAGGTTGAAAACACATAGGGTTTTTGACACTGCGAAAGACCAAAAACACATAGAGTTTTCGATGCCAAAGGATAAATGCACAAAAGTAGGAAGCACAGGGTCGAAAACAATGAAGGTTATCAGTCAAAGATCAAAAACATAATGAATTTTTTGAAAACACTGGGGGTTTTTGACACTGTGGAAAATTTTGAAATATTTCTAGCAGACTTTAAACTTTGAATAACTTTCTAGGTTTGATGATTCAGGAAATGCAGTTGGGATGGAGCAAGGCGACAACAAATAAAGAGCACAAGGCAGGACAATTGACAAACACATTGCATGGAACAGGCCAATTTTGCAAGGTTTTGCAATGATAGAAAATTGGCCTAACAGGGCACACTTGAATTTTGAAACCTAACGACTAGATTCTGAACATTTTGCCTAAGGTTTAACCAGGGAGCAGAAAAATCATCGTACAGAGTAGGGGAAAAGACCAGGAGCCATAAATTTTTTTGCACATGCTAATAGTGGCTCTGTCTGGGGATGTATGCCTCTTGCAGGCATACCAAGAACTTAGAATCACTGGTAAAAGCAGGCCATCCCACAGGACAAAAGTTTGTAGACAACAAGGAACAAGCAGGGCAAGACAAGCAACAAGACCGAAAACTTGACAGACCAGGGCAAAACAAGGCAGGGGCAAGCAACCAATATACAGAGATTTACAATATGTACAACCCTAACTACTAATCATGGAAAATAGAGTACTTCAAATGAAGTAGTACTTCAAGAATTGTCCATGAACTGGCAACTCCTGGATATCACCATTAAAATCCTTGATGATGTAAGAATCTTGGCCCCATTTGTCATGAATCAGATATGGCCCTAACAAGATGGGATCAAATTTACCATGTTTCCCCTTATCCTCCAATCTTACATTCCAAACTAACACCAAATCACCAGTTTCAAACTTTTTATCAACAGTCTTTTTATCATATAGATTCTTAACCTGCAACTGCAATTTGGCATTCTTTGCAACTGATTCTCTTCTAGTTTCATCCAACCTAATGAGGTCCTCAACTCTCAATTGTATCTCATCATCAATGTCATCATCATATAACTTCATAAACTTGTACATCTCCAAAAAATTATTCTGAGGCATTCTATCATGAATTCCATACACCAGGTCAAATGGTGCACAACCATTTGCCCTCTTCACAGTTACCCTATCAGCCCATAAAGCTAATGGCAACGTTGAATTCCATGCCCTCTTATTTTTCTCCAGAATTACCTTCAAGATTTTAATCAGACTCTTATTAGTAGATTCTGCCTGACCATTTCCTTGCGGATGATAAGATGAGGAATTAGAAATCTGTATTCCCAAACCTTTGCAAAAGTCCTTATATTCGATAGACCTGAAGCACATAGCATTATCACTCACTATCCTCTCAGCACACCCAAACCTTGTAACAATATTATTCACCAGGAAATCAATTACCACCCTACTAATTGCATTCCTTGTAGGTCCAGCTTCTACCCACTTTGTAAAATAATCAGTGGCAACTAAGATCCATGAATGTCCTCCACTTGACTTGTTTGGTATCTCCCCTATGAAATCAATTCCCCATTGTTGGGAAGGAGCCTGAACTTCTACTAATTTTAATGGTACATTACCTAAAAACTTAAGCTAACCAGAGAATCTTTTACAAGCATCACACCTCCTTACCAACTGTTCTGCATCCTTGAAGATTGTGGGCCACCAAAATCCTACTCTCAAGATCTTATGAGTAGTTTTTTTACCCATATAATGTCCACCAAAAACTCCCTCATGCATCTCCTTCAACAATACATTATCTTGATTCTCATCTACACATTTCAATAGTATGCAATCCAAATTTTTTCTATACAACTTACATTTCACAATTATATACTTAATGGCCTGTAACTTCAATGTCCTCTTTTGATTATCATTCATACTATCTGGACACCTCATGTTTCTCAAATAGTAAATAATATCCTGATACCAATTACAATCATCCATATCACATGTATAATCAATTTCAAAATGATTTACTTGGTTTGCATCTAGATTGGATTGGGCCATTAGCTTTGCCAATCCCTATCCTCTAACCAACTTAGTGATCTAGATCTCAACATTGAATTCCTGGATCCTATTGATCCATCTGCATCTTCTTTCAAACACCTCTTGCTGTGAGAAAATGTCCTTCATAGCTACACTTGGCACAAAAGCAATCACAACTACTCCCATCAAGTAACATCTAAAAGCCTTGATTGCTTTCACAAGTGCATAAGCATATTTCTCATTTATGTCATACTTTAATTCTGTAGCCTACAAAGATTTACTGAAAAATGCAATAGGCTGCTCAAAACCATCCTTATTCTTTTGTAACAAACCGTAGCAATAGTATGAAAAGATGAAAAAGAAAAGATATGCATTGGGACATTGTAATCAAGTGCCTTTAGTACTGGTGTATCTTTGATAGCCTGCTTGATATTCTTGAAAGCCTCATCAAGCTCACCCTCCCAATTAACTATAGATCCCTTCTTCAACATCTTGGAAATAGGTCTAGTAACCTTTGCAAAGTTTGTCACAAACCTTCTTAGAAAATTGACTTGACCAAAGAAAGACTGAATCCCTTTAACATTCTTTGGCCTCTAAATTTTATCAATGGCTGCTACCCTCTCTAGGTCAATTCTCACTCCTTGCTTCCCAACTAAGTGGCCAAGCAACTTACCTTCTATGACACCAAAAGCACATTTCCTTGGGTTTAATAAAATGCCAAATTACAAGGCCCTCATAAATATTTTCTCTAAATGAGCACAATGGTCCTCTTCCTTCTTAGAATAGGCAGTTAGATCATCTTGATACACAACAAGGAAATCATTAATGAAATTTGAAAAGGCAACATCCATTGCCCTCTGAAAAGTAGCACCAGCATTTGTGAGACCAAAAGGCATTCTCACATAAACGTATGTTCCCCAAGGTGTTGTAAAAGTTGTCTTGAATTTTTCTAATTCCTTAACAATGACCTAATTGTAGCTAGAGAAACCATCCATCATTGACATCAATTCTGATCTGGTTACTCTCTGCAACATAGCCTCCATATTGGGCAAACAATAATTATCTTTCAATGAGCCGATGTTCAAATTTCTAAAGTCCACACAAAGCTTGATGTCACCATTCTTTTTTCTTATAGGAACAAGATTTTTCACCCAAGAAGAATGCCTTATAGGCTTGATAATCCTAGCATCTCTCAACTTCATTAATTCTTCTTGCATCTTGGGTGCCAAAGTAGGATTAATAGGCCTTTGTTTTTGCCAGAAAGGTTTAACATCTTCTCTTAATGGAATAACACGCTGAAATAAATCCTCTCTATAAACCTTTAGGTCATCATATGACCATGCAAAAACATGCCTGAATTTCCTCAATAATTCAATCAAAGGTCTCCTTACCTTTTGAGATATATATTTTTACCAATGTATACTTTCTTAGGTGCCTCATGTGATCCAAGATTTGTCTCCTCAAGATCAACATGATCTTCTCCTTTGATATTCCTTTGAACTCTATCATGGTTGTCAAAGATAGTCTCCAAAACAACAAGCCTCTTGGGCACCTTGTTAGTTCTAAGTTGAATGACCTCGTTGCCTAAGACAACCTCCCTTCGTTCTATTGACTCAACCAAGGCTGAACAATTAAGTTCTTAACCATGATACTGATCCTTGCAATCCATAAACTTCAAAATATCATTATCATCATCAAAAACTTGCCAATTCTCAATATTGTCCGGTATACTAGGCCTAGCCTGAATTTCAACTTTAGAAATACTAGAGAATGTGACATCATTGGGATTGATTGCAATATTGGCTAACAAGTCAACCATCTTGTTGTTACTCCTATCCTTCCACTCAAAATTGAAGACATAAAAATGTTCAATCAAATCCCACACTACATTCCTATATTGTTTCAACCTTCTATTCTTGGAAGCATACACTGACCTGACTTGGGACACCACCAACTCAAAATCACCAATAACACTTATGCATTTTATACCGTGCTTTTGTACCAACCTCAATCCTAACAACAAAGCCTCATATTCTATTGTATTATTGGTACAAAAGAAATTCAATGCGAAAGAGAATTTGTAGGTGTTTCCATTAGGAGAAATAAGTAAAATACCTACTCCTGTACCATCTTTGTAGTTTGCACCATTAAAGTACATGATCCACAAATCACCCTTCACAGATTCAGCACCTACCTCAACAGAGATAGGTGACAAAATATATTCATTTTCAAATATAGGGATCTCTACCCTAAAAGCATTTACATCAGTATCCACAAAACATGTAGTTTCATTATCTATATTTCTCTCAATCATGTGGCATACTCTTGGCTCTCGTTCAATCTTGACAAACTGATCATCAATCTTGAAAGTTGCATAGGACAAATCACACTATAAACTTCCACCCATGGCACCACTCCATCTTCTAGATAGTGACATCCCATAATGAGAGGGGATATCGACCGCTAAAACACTCATTGTTAGCTCTTTCTCTGGATATGCTGCCAACCTATATGGCATTGCATTGATAGTCCCAATAACTGGTACCTCCCTCTGATCCATTGCACAACACCTGCCCTGCACTGTATCAACTTTAAGGCCCAACCTCTCAATGATTTTGAAAGGCATGACAGTATTAGGGGCACCACTATCAATCATACAATTTCTTAACTTCATCCCATTCACAAGAACACTTAGGAAGAATGGGTCAATATTTTCAAGGCTAGCATTGACACAACTGTCCAAATATATTGGAAGAATTTGAGACATAATTCGCTAAATAGAAACATCCTTCAAAGCTTTATCCTCAGATCCATTGCATGAAGTATCATTTTTGTGAATATTACCAACTCATGCAATAGCCTTATCTTTATGTTCAGGGATCCTCAACAATTCGAGCAATGGAACCTTAATTGTAATTTGTGACAATACAGATAACATGTCAACGGGGGCAGAAACAAGAATCTCAATCTGCACCGCCTTAACATCCTTTTGCTTGTCTGACACATTAGGTGTATTGACCACCCTCATTTTTTCAACCTTAGCCATTATGTTAACTGGCTTCTCAATCTCACTAGAGACCTTTTTAATTCCAACTCCCCTAGGCTCATGATGCTTACCTTTTACATTCTTGAATTTTACCATGTGATCAACTTTTGATTTGTTCTCATTATGTTCTCCAGAGTTGGAATTCTTTATAAAGATTCTTGCAGCTTTCTCATTTGTATTCCTTGCCACCATGCCTCTAGTTTGCACCTGGGCAATCATTTCTATAGTAATCCTCTCCATCTCTTCTATGAAAAGTCTTCTCAAATTTACTGACTTGGGAGAAGAGTTCATGTTACATGTTTTTTGATCAACACATTCACCATCAGAAAAAAAAACTTCTTGATGAAAAAGGGCCTGATTATGTCTCTTCACATTCACATCTGCCTCTTCATCAAAATTAGAATCATCTTTATATCCTAGATATGAAGAAGTCATGTTGCAACCAACATCATCTTGTTCTTCTTCTTGTTCTATCTCCTCATTGCTACAATCTTGATTTGCAGCAATAGATTGTGCAACCACACAATGCTCTATAGAATGAGGGGACAGGAATACAATACACCATGGTACATTCTCCATGACATTTATTGAGGCTTTATGTAGAGGGTTAGGGACACCTCTGTCACTATTTCCTCTTGCAGTAGGGATAGTAGGCTTGCCATCCTTCCATTGAGTGTTGTGGGGGTAATTCTGCAGTCTATTCTGCTTACTGAAATTGTTGTTGAACTGAGGCCTCTCATTGGTAGGAGCACTAATGTTCCTATTTGCAGGTGCCTTCAAATCCTTCAATGCATTAAGCACCTTATCCAACTTATCTTCTTCTCGCCTCCTAGATCCAACATTCCTATCATTTTCTTTTTTGTATTTCGTGTCCCCAAATAACTTTGGGTCATCTCTCTTTCCACCCAACTTTTTTGATATTTTCATATTGTTCTCAATATTGACAGAAATCCTAAAAGAATCCCTAAGAGTTCTTGGTTCTTTATCCCTCAATAAATATCCCATCTTCCCATCAAATGCATTGAAGTATGTAGTCAGACAGACATTGCCATCTAACCGCATAACTTGGAACAACTTATGCATACCCTTCTGAAATCTCATGTTGAATTCGGCTGCAGACTCATTCTGATTTTTCCTTATGGTATTGAATTCATTCAACATGAAGCTAGTATTAGGCCTATCACCATACTGCTCTTTGAAACATTTCTCAAAAGAGTCCCAAGTATTAATACATCTATCAGGAAGCCTCTTAAACCAATCTCTAGCATCCTCCATTAGAGATTGAACAAACAATTTCATGACTACATCCTCATGCTCAAAACTTAGGTATCTTATCTCTAATATCATTTGGATAGCTAGGAATTTCATCAAAACTTATTTTCCTATAGCCTTCTAATTGCATAGGTCTTCTTTGAAAGCTCGAACTAGTGTTAACCCTAGGATCAACATTAGCATCTACATTTATCTGTGCATTTAACTACTGCCTAGGATCTGCACCTATCCTAGTAGATGAAGAAGGAAAAGAACTAGTAGCATTGCTAAGTGGAAAAGTAGTAGTCATAGATGGCATACCTAGCTCAGTAGCAAATGGGCCAAGAGCATTAGCTGAAGAAGCCCGCAAAAATTGGATCTTCCTTTTCTTTTCTGCAATGGTAGCGTCGACCTCAGCTCTCTCTAGTTCTCTTACAAGGTCCTCATCTTCTTTTCTACTTCTCTCCATTTCAGTGTCCTTATTTAAATCAGGTGGTGGGATCTCTAGTATTGTCACTGGTTTGCTTGCTTGGTTACCCACCATCTTCTACTTTCCTTTCTCATTTATGATAACAGCAGGTCTGGTAATCCTGTGCCCATCTTTATCTTTAGGCAAAGGGACATAACTTTGCACTTATCTAATCACAGGGCCCTCCCTATCAAATTCATGATCCTGAAGCAAGTGCTCTTGCTCACTCCTCAAGGCATCAAGATCACCAAACACATCATGCTGCAACGTTCTAGGAGCAGAAGCAAGCATCTTGTTTCTCTCCTTCATTTCATTTATTTTTCTAATAAGAGACTGCCTCTCTATCAAAGCATTTACCTTTTCAGCCTCTCTCTCTAACTGTAATCTTGTGTGTATGGCATCCTGCTTTGCCAACTGCAACCTCAGTGCATTCAAGTCATCAGGATCAACCATAATGTCATTAGAACCAGATGACACATCCATATCAGGAAGATTTTGATATGGGAAATGGATTTGCCTATGTCTCATGGGTTCCCTTCTGAAATGATCTTCTTCAAGATCCAAGTCAACTTCTAAACCCACATCTCTATTTTGTTCATCATGACATGCAGGCAAAGGACCTCTGTCCTGAAATGTAGCCTCAGGGGTATCATAAAATCTCTCTTCAGAGTGACCACCTTCTGATCTAGAAACTCTATTTTGTGAACCATCCTCACTTGAGGATACATGTGGTCTTCTGGCTCTAACATTTCTCTATTCTCTCATGGGAGCACTAGTAGACTCACCATTCCTTCTAATCCAGCTCTTGTTTCCCTGTCTAGGTAATTGCTCCAGAGTGACCTCTAGATTCTTCTTGACAAATGACCTAGTATTTCTTCTTTTATCCATTCTTCTTCAATATGTTGCATTGGTTCAAACCTTTGAGTCGCCACCCACCCAGATGGGAAATCTTTGAAATAATAGGAAAACAAGAACAGACTATAACCTTCTCTCTTTAGACTCTCCCTAGTAGAGTCACCATTTTGTTGGTGACTCGGATGGGAAAATCAATCTGGTCAATAAAGATTTTGAATACTTCAATATGACTGCAGCCAAAGATTCTAACAACTATTCTTCTTTTTCATTGTTCTCCCCAATAGAGTCACCATTTTGTTGGTGGTGGATTATTCCCTTTGATCTTCAACTTGCAGATTTACACTTTGATGGATAATTTAAATAAAATCTAACCCTATCACCACTCCAAAGTCCACAAGGAAGAGGGCCAACTGACAAGGATCAAAATATCCTTCTACACTTTGAGCTTCAGTGCTCATGCAGGTGTACCCTTGACTCACTTCTCTAAAGGAGTCTAAAATAATATTCCACTATATCTCATATAAGATTGTTCAAGATTTATCAAATGATGTTTGTGTTTGTAGTTGTTAACCATGCATACCTCAAGAAGAAGGACCAGTGCCTTATTCCAGGGCTCAAAGTCATCTAGCTATATATCTCAACTAAATACCTCAAATAAAACACAATGGAATCCGAGGTAAGTGCTTTTCTTATTACCCCTTTCCCTCAAGCACAAGGACGTCAAATTCTACACCTGATTGCAAACTCACTGAATTCACCTAGAAGATTTTAATCATAACTTTGTTAGGAACTCGAAGATGAATTCAAAATACTCTTTGTTTACCATACATTAACACACTTTGTGATATTAACATATATGAGCTCAAAGACAAGCAAGAAGACATAAACAAGATACAAGATTGGGATTCAAGAATGTTCTCATTAACACAATCAGAATCAACATACAATCAGAATGATACCAAGATCAAAAAAGTCACAAAATCAGACTTCTATTAGTATATTAAAGTCAAAAACTAGGGATGAAAAGAAACAATGTTTTGGAACCCTTGCAAAATCCAAAATTCTGCAACTTATACCGCCTAGTCATCTTGAAAATCTACAATAAGCTATGGATGACTAGGGTTAGGGTTTCAACCACCCAACCTGCTGGAAACGGTCTAAAAAGTTATTACAGGGGTGTGAAACACAGTCAATTAGGAAAGAGGAAATCCTAAACTGATCCATAATCATGAAATTCTTCTCTGCAAGTATAGGTGATCACAAAACTGGGCTCAAAAGGACACCCTGCAACATGCCTTGAGCACATAACCACCACAGTACAAGCTCTGTAAATGATCCAACAATACCCTAGACCACACCCCAAATGGAAAACCAGTCACTTCTGACTGAACAAGGTCAATTCTACAATGAATTCCATAAATTTGGTACCTTCTGGTCACTGGAAGCTCTCAGAGAAATTTGAATTTGAACCGCAATGACTAAATCCTTAGCACTTGCAGAGAATGACGACCCATGTTCAAACTTTAACATCCTGCCAGCTCAAACCAACCGAAAACCACCATGACACCATCTACCACCAAGCCAACCAAATAGCCACAAGCGGGCCCCAGCACACGTGGTGCCTTGTCACATGATCGCATAGCCAAAAATTGAGCTATGCGAACATGCGACCACCTGTAGACATAATTGCCAGCGCAACCATCACCGCAACTGCCACCTCATGGAGTTGAGAGAAAATGTTAGTCACATGATTGCATAGCCTTGCAAAAGGCTATGTGAACATGCAACTAACTGCCATCAAACCACCACCACAACCGTTGACCAATAAGAAACCTCTAATTGCAAGCACACGTCTCACACCAGACCCACTGAGCACAACAAGCAACCTGGCAAAATGGAATAAAATCTGACGGATGGTGCATGATCGCAAAGGCTGGGAATATTCCTTGCGATCATATGCCGACCATTAGATTAAAATCTTTCAACATGGGCCCTCTAACATAAACCAACTCATCAACACACAGATGAATGAAAACCTGCTAACTTAGAATAGCGTGGCACATAAGAACTATCTGGCAAACAGGACCCACCGAAGAACTACCACCTGACAAAAAGTAACATCAACGGCTAGCGTAAGATCTCATGGCTCTGACAAATCCCATGCAAACTTACGCCAACCATCAATCCTCTGACACTATCAGGTCCCACTGAGCCTTCAAAAATTCAGGTTCCACTGACACACGCACAATCACTAACCCATGGACCAATCACAAAACACTGACAAGGAATATGGCAGGTGGACCCACTGATAACTCTACAAGATAAAGCCGAGAACCTTAGTAAAAATATTAAAATCATAGGGTGCAATTTCAGACTTAGGAAAAATTAAAACGGCCGAGGAGCTAAGACTTAGGAAAATAATTAAAAGGGACCCACCAAGACAGAAAATACCTAACCGCGAACTTGGTAAAAGGAACTTGTTTAAAAGGCACATGTGGATTAGGTGCTTAAGTGACCCATGAAAAAGATAATAGCCTAATAGAACAGGGCTAGGCCACACTTGAATTTTGAAACCTAACAGCTAGATTCTGAACATTTTGCCTAAAGTTTAACTAGGGAGCAGAAAAATCATCGCAGAGAGTAGGGGAAAAGACCATGAGCCATAAAATTTTTTTCACATGCTAACAAGCCCTTTAACTGATTACATACAATGCTTCCATGTCAATTGGCTCAATCATGTTTGCAAACAAATATTTTTACATGTCTACAACCTAATTATAATAGGCGTGTATCCTTGACAAAACATTATCATAACCGCTAATCAAAATAGAAACAGTCAGCTCCATACTCTGTCCTATCTGTCATTCACTTGCTGTATCTCTTCAACTGTCTTGTATCTTCATCATACTATCTCATCTAATCATGAGCTCTTAGACTTAGCATGAATACATATTGACCATATTAACTTTAAGGGCGCATACCATAACTCGGTCATATGCATGTACGTTGATGCTCTGATCTTTCGGTGCTCTGATATCTATCTAGTCTTCTATACTTAGTCATATTCTGACCTTATGATAATGTGCACTGACTCCAAAACTCTATATGACTTTGTTGACATAATGGAAACACTAAATATAATCATATACTTTAGTATAGTCAACTTTCCAATCTCTTGGCTTCTCAAAAAAAAATGGAAGGAACTAGATTAGTTCCAAAGGAAAGAGAAATTATTACAAAGATAAAAATTATTGTCATGCTCAATAGATTAAGACCATTTCAAAAACCTAGACTCCAATGGAGGAGAGGTATGGAGGATCTAGTGAGGCTCCATGCTAACACAAATAGAGCTACATAGACAAATCAAGATCTATCCATATTAACATTATCAAAGGTGAGTAAATGTATAAACAAATTAGTGACTCCCCTTATAATCTACTTGTCTAAGAATTCTAGAGGTAGACTTGGGAGATGAACCCAAGTAGAAATAGGAACAATGAAACCATGAATAGGTTCAAAATTTAGGCACCACATTAGACTTTTCTTACCCAAAAACCAAGGGCCATTATATCACTAAGTATCTTTTTTATAAAAATACAAAATAGACCTTTTTGAGTTATTTTGAAAGATACATTACCTTTGATATAAAGGCGTACTACCGATTTTGTGAGTTGTTCAATACTTGGGTGTCTTCTGAATAATCCCACAACTAGAGTGTTCTCCACTTTGGCTAGTTATTAATAAAGAGTTACATAAATTGGACTTCAATAGTTTCTTCCTTGTCAAAACTCAAATTTGAACACCACAAAACATTTAGTATTATTACCATCATAATTCAAAATATTGTTTGCTTCAAGAGATTTATACCTAGAGAACATTTCAAAATTCTAAAATCCATATTATATTCTTTTAATTTGATATTTAACATACACTATTTTAAATTCTTTATAATACCCTTGTTATGACACATTCATACATCATATTTCAATAATATTAATATTACCTTGTTAGTAGTGTGCAAATATGCATGCTCTTAACTTCTCTAGTAAAAAGTATGTTAACAATTTTAGACAATTCTAAATTTTAATTAGTACTATCATTCTACAATTATGATTTTTATGAATGATATTAGAATTTATTGATTAGTTCATAATCATATAAAACAATCCCACCCCTTACTTTATTTTTTATAAATTTGAATAAATCAAATTATATAAATATAATTCATAAATAAAACATTTTCACATTATTTATATTCGTCTTATAATTTATTTAGACATAAATAATCTTTTAATAGCAACTCAAGCTCCACAGAAGATCTTATTTTTTTATATGAAATCAGCAGGTAGAGGGCCCTTATCCCTTACAAAAATAAATAGATACAATAAAAAAGAAAATTCCAAACAACTTCATGCATCATACAACTTGAAGCAACACAACCCCTACAATTATATATTCAAAATGTTAATTGAAAACATACAAAATTAAGGCTCATTCCTTAGATGCATACTAGTATACATAATCACTTTCTTATAATATCTAATCATAATTGATATATCAATAAAAAAATCCACACTTAAAGTTATGCTAATAACAATAGTTAATGATATTATTTATAGGCATAGAGGCCATAAAGTCTAGGATAAACTAAGAGTAAAATATAAAATATCTGAGACTACAATAACTAAGCCTAGATATCTTACAAAGGACCCTCAAAATAGGAATCATTCTCATCCTTTTGATTATTATTATCCACAATATTATTTTTATTTTTAGGTTATTTGTTCACTATTTTTTAGCTTTAGAAAGGATGGTTTTATAGTTAGTTTCCTTACATTTACCAGGGGACACTTGATAGATTTGGGTTTATTTTTAGGGTTGGGGTTGTTATTTCTTGGGGGTAAGGGATTTAATTCAATTAACTTAATCCTTAAAACATTATAAGGATTCTTAGATTGATCCTTAAACGTTTCCACTGGATAGGAAATGAAATAAATTATGAAGGGAGAATAGTCAATTAAAAATTTACAAATGGAATACATGAGGTTTTGATAAAGAAGGTGAAAATCCCCTTTTGAGAGACTAATACAGAGAGAGGAAAGCAAGAAAAAAAGGTATGCAAATTTTTCCCCACATTGAATGTGGTTCAAGAGTGGAAAATGATAACAATGGACCATGGTGTATCTCCATTTGAGAGTAAAATACTTCATAATATTGAAATTAACCATAGAATAATGAGGGGGTAACAAAAATATATCACACTTATTTTTAACTACCTTCAATTTTTTTCCTCAGTTTATGAATTTCCTTATGTAGGTTTTATAACCTCTAAAGATTCTTTTCTCCACTTTAACACCTTCAAATTTGAGCCATGTAGCTTTGGCAATTAGATCTAGAGTAACCATAAGCCTAATGATCCTATTAGTGACATTCTCCCTCTACTAATGGTTGTAGAACTTGGTTGAGAGAGACCTATTATACCCATGTAATGAGGTCATTAAGTAAAACATCATACTATCTCTTGTGCACAAATCGAATATGTCTTCATTCTACATGAGCTCTTCATAGCCCTTAGGGTTGTATTTTTTAAGTGCACCCCACATACCAATTAGCTAAACAACATAGACAAAGAAAGGAAATTTTTCATTTTATAAGGTCCAAAATACAACATTTAGAAAGAAGCAAGAATGGTATTTTTACCGTTAAAACTGCAGTAAAAATCTACAAGCTTCTCGTTAAGGAAAGTGAAATGACATCACCATAAATGAACATCCTTTCCATCATTAAAATTAAGGCTTCCATTAGTACTAAAAATCAAGTCTTTTCTAGTGTAAGGGGCAATGAAATCATAATTAATCCATTTCAAAGGCCTTATACCACCTTTAATAGCTATTCAACTCATGCCAACATAGATTAAAGTTAATAAGAAGTCCATTTATATGTCGATATCCCTTCTCATTTTGTCATAAATTATACAAATAAGGATATTTAAATATTTACATCTTTTTTTAATGTAATACTTTTTATTAGGACAAGCATTATTATCTCTTCTCGTTACTATACCATTCTCAATGTACTACCCCTGCTAAGGATTCAAGATGACAACACTAGCTATCCAACTAATGCTGCAAATAATTTTTGTTTTCCTTAAAAAATATCATATATTATTTACACATTATGATAACACTTAATTCTTCATAGGAATTTTACAAATTATATTATTAGAAAGTGAAATTAATAATATATTATCACATTACTTAATTTCTCACAAAACATGAATGCAAATTAACTACTCATTGCTATATCCTCACTTGGTTCCCTAATGTCACTACTTAATAAAAATATATATAGCATATATATCCTCAAGGGACATCAATGATTTGAGAATCATAAACATTAATGAGCTACACCACATGAATTCCTCAACAATTGTTACTTTATTGCTAGGTTCATTATATAGCACCAAACTCAAATGTTCCTAAATTCTTTCTTTCACTAAAATACCCTCATCATATGATTAATTAAGATCACCAATTCATCTACCTCTAATCTATTAATTGGATTTTCCCACAATATTGACATTTATTCATCATCAATATAACTAACTCTATCTACCATATAATGATTTTTGCATTATGTGAACATTGATAAGAATAATAACAATATCATTTATTCTCACCTACAAATAGATTATTTACCAATACATATACATTATCATGGTTACATGAGGTAACCAATTTGAATTAACAATATATCAAATTATAAATCATTATTCTCTTTCCAAAATTATATTCTTACCAAATATATTTACAACCTCATCCTTCCTAAATGACAAATATAATTTACAATAGTAAATTTACATCATTCTACTTTTTGGATTATAAAAATTGTATCAAGGTATGTGCAAGATCATGAGGGGCCAAACTATGCCCTTAAGTGGCAATGAAAATCAGCAAATCAAGGTTAGTCAACTTGACATGAAAATTTCAACTAGCTATGAACCTAATATCAAAAAGTTGTAAGAATAGAATCTATAGAAAATTGAATGTAGTTTCTAAACTACTAGGCCTTTTTTGAGAAAAAGTTAGTATGATTGGTGAAAAGTATAGATTTCAATGCAGCAGCACAAAAATTTTAGGAAAACAATAAGAAGTAGGTGTATGTCTGACCACCTTAATCAAAATAAAATGATAATATTTTATTATTATATTTTATATATAAGTATTAGACTCATGCCTAGATGTGACACATATTTTTTTGTAATCTTATTCCAAAAAAATAATTAATTATGAATTTTTTGCTACAACATTTTCAGAATAAAAAAAATCCCATGTCTGACCACCTTAACTCATTCAAAACTTTACAAAATTCAAATTTATTTATTTTTTCCTTGTAGTAGGAGAAGCATAGAATGTGACACATTTTTTGGATTTCAAAAATGTTATACTGTCTGAAAGTTATAGTCATTTTTTGATAAGCATATAAATCAGCACTTTAGAGGTAGCTCAATTAGAAAATAACTAATAATTACTTACCGAATTCAAAATTTAACAACAATTATATCGATAGAAAGCTAATAATCTCCTTAAGATACCCTTTTTGTTTTATCAAATTCATGTGAAAAAAAAGTCATCAGTTACATTGTCAAAGTTTTGAACTGACATGGCCATTTTTTGGCCCCTCATGATCTTGCACATACCCATCAAAATGTATAAAAGTATGATATCACATAAACTAGCAATGTGTTCAAATGAAGATCTCTAATGTAACATAGATGAAGGTATTGGAACAAAGATCGATCAATATCAATACCACTTGACCAAGTGAAACCTAGAGGCCCGCTTCCACCATGCTAAGAAGGTAGACTCCAAGCCCCACTCCAAAGAAATAAATCCAAAACAAAAATAAATAAAGTGCTCAAATCTCCAAATAAGACAAGAAAATGAAAGGAATCATAAATGAGGCAAAGGATACTAGAGGTGTGAAGATAATTTCAATTGGAAAAATAATCTAGATCACATGTAGGGTGAGTTTCATTAGATAACCCTCCCCCTTGTGTTATCTTGGTGGTCTCTCTAGACTTGCACCCTAAAGTGAAGTCTCGTACAAAATTGAACAACATTTTGTGAAGACAAGGTAGTTTGATCATGCCAGTCTCAAAAGGCATATTCTCGTACTCCCATCATTAACCTATAATAGTTTTCAACCCATAGTAGAGGCATACAAATAATGTTATTAATGTGTATACACCCTCCTAGTTCATTTATTAGGTTCTCACTTGATTAATAGTCGCATTAGGAAGCTATCATGACAACCAATTAGAGCCCTCATATTGCTATATAAGCAACATAACTATCCTCTAGGTACATCAATGATTTAGAGTCATAAACATTAAAGAACTACATCACATGAATTCCTCCAAATTCATTACTTTATCTCCAGCATTATTTTATGGCACCAAACTTAAGCATTCCTAAATTCTCTCTTTCACCCAAATAACCTCATCATATGATTACTTAATATAACCAATTTATCTAACTCTAACCTAGTCATTTCATTTTTCCATAACATCATCTTTGATTAATCAAAAAGATAACTAAATCTGACTACTATATATATATATAACAACTAACAATATGGTTTATTCTAACCCCCATACACATCATAATAATTACATAAGGTAAGAAATTTTGACTAACAATCTATCCAATTATAAGTCATTATTATCCTTACAACATCAGATTCTTATCAAATATATTTTAAACCTCATCCTTCCTAAACTACAAATATGATGTGCAATATTAAATTTATATTATTTTCTTTCTAGGAGCATACAATTTACATTAACATGTACAAAAGTATATGTTTTCATTATATAAAAATAAGTTCAAATGAAAATATATAATGCAACATAGATGAAGCTACTGGAAAAAAGATCCATCCATGCAATCATGAATAATAACATGTTGGAAACTACAACTGAAACAATTGTTGTATTGTCATTGATGTCAAACCTTAATTGGTAAGACTGTTGCTACTTAGTAAAGGACTATATCTATTGTGAGAAGGGATAGAAAGGATGGTAACAATAGCACTTAGGGAAAGGTTGAGTTATCTTGATACTACAAAGTGTACTTGACTATGTTGTACAATGATGAGACAATGTATTGTTTATCTTAGTAAGATTGAAGACTAAACTGATAGGCTTAACTGAGCAAAAATGAAGAAATCATGTTTAAGCCAAGTTATGTTAGTGTCAACCGAGTTAGTGGATGTCGAGTAGAAATCTAGTGTCGACCAAGTATCAGTTAACTGCCGAGGAAGACAGTGGATGCCGAGGAAACAATTTTAGTATTGACCGAGCATCAACATTATTTATATTTGAAGAGAATTCAGATTTGGAGCTGACATTGTTGAATTCTTGGATTATGTAAAACCTATTGAATTTATTTATTGATCATATGGAAGAATTTAATGCTTTTTAAAACATTTTATTGTAAATATTTATGAGATTTGAGATGATTCTAGAAGAGGAGCCGAAGAACATGAAGTGGGTAGATTCAATGAATCTGACCTAACCCTAAGATCTACAAAGGAGATTAAGTAGAAAAAGATAAGTTAACCTAATAGAGGAAAGTATTAAGGGAACCTAAGCATTAGGTATGTGTATGCATGGGTGAAGTAGATGCTGGAAGAACAGTAAGTTTTATTGACTGAATAAGTGAAAAGGCTAAAGGAGAAGTGTGGTGATTGCTTGAAGAAAAGTTTTGAGTAGATCAGAGATGGAGATGGAAAAGTTTCAAAGTCAGTAAACCAACATTTGTGTACGGAATTAGATCTGATATTTGCAAAGTGAGTTGTATGTTTTTCAGATCAATACTGTTGCTGCTTTCTAACCATTGTAATAGTCAAAATCCTTTTAATAGAGGTTGACCTAACAGTCATATGTTAAATCCTTTGAACAAGGTTGCATTCTAATGGAGTGTATGTAAGTCCTTTGACTAGGCTCACTTTTAATAGGGTGATTGAAATCCTTTAACCAGGTCACACCTGACAATGTGTATTGTAACCTTTGACAGGGTTGGCTTTTAACTGAGCTCACTTCAGAAGAGTGAAAATAATAGTAGCATGTTACAAAGTGGTTTTTCCCATATTGTGTTTCCACTATAAATCCTGGTGTCAATACTTGTGTGAATGTTTGGGTTTGAATATTTCTATGTTTTTACAAGTTAGTTAAAACTGGGTAGTGGACTGCAGTGTTATATGTTTCTGTTACCCAAACTTTCCTTTACATGAAAATTTGGCTAAATCCATTTAGAGGCCTCTTTTTTTACCCTGCCAAGCATCCCTAAATTTTTCGTAGCTTTATGTCCTGTTCTTTGGCCTCTGCAAATTTTCTAACTCCCTCATCTACAGTTAAAATATTTGGAAAAGTGACCATTTGAGCAAGAAACCTTGCAAACCCTAAGTCAAGTTCTATTCTTCCATTACTTTATAGGCCACTTAAAAATCCAAATACCCACATGCACTTTAATTTCCTTCGGTCGCCAGTTCTGTAAGTCTTCCGGTAGTTGTTTTTCCTATTCAGCGATTTGGCGACTAAGGCTTCAGTCGGGTAGTCGCTTAATGAAACCCCAGGTTAGACCCTTTGTTCAGTGATTCTGCGAATGCCTTATTTGCATATTCTCCAAACTTAATTGAGGTTATGAATTTCATTAAGCGAATGGGTGATTTTCCTTTGGTCGTGTAGTCA
This sequence comes from Chamaecyparis obtusa, assembly GCA_027943335.1. Lineage (NCBI taxonomy): Eukaryota > Viridiplantae > Streptophyta > Pinopsida > Cupressales > Cupressaceae > Chamaecyparis > Chamaecyparis obtusa. The sequence continues at coordinate 63,520 of BSBK01012470.1, read as the reverse complement.
CTAAGTTTTTGGCAGTCTCAGCTCATTGGGGTCCCAGTTTTGCAAGATTCAACGGTTGTCATGAGTTTGCAAGGGGTCTATCAGAGGCTTGTGATATCGTGAAAGCCGTCAATCTCCCCTTTGACATAGCACTTCAAGGATTTTGTGGGTCCACTGCTACGTTGTCCTATGTGGAGGTTTTTGATTGGCTAGAGGTAATGATGTGGAACTTCGTCAGAGTGGGCCCAGAGAACTACATAACTTCTAAATCCAATGGTTAGCACATGATCTCATGGATTGTGTCAGAGCTATGAGATTATGCGCTGACTGTTGATTTCACTTTGTTGTCAGAGTCTTGCGGGTGGGTCCTCATTTGTTGATGTGCTTGAATGTGATTGGTCTACATAGCGATGAACTAGAACATGTTAGGGGTATGTGTCAGAGTATCTACATAGATGCTGTTAGGATGAAGATTAATGGCTGACACCTAATCGGAAGGAATCTTTTGAGGGTCTATGATCATGCGCTGACTGTCTAATTTTCCAAGTGTTCAAGTTCTGTCGAGGTGGGTCCATGCCAAGTCATGCTAATGTGAATAATTCTCATTGGTGGAAAGGATAACAAGACAGTGGGACCGTGTTGCCAGGTGTGCTAATTTGCTATGTTTTTATTGGTTACTGAGTGATGATGAGGATTTGTAGGTGGACCTGTGTGTCAGTAGGGTCCTAATTGAAAAGAAATGAATGGCTGGCACATGATCAGAAGGAATATTCGAAGGTCATGAGATCATGTGCCCGCCGTTGGATGTGAATCAAATTATCAGTGGGTCTGAATTATTGGATAGGCTGACGTGCTTAATTTTCATTATTTGTAGTGTGCTGGTGTACTTGGAATTTCAAATAATTTTTGTGACTATTTCAAAAGCAATCTAGGCTGTTCATCTGCTAGGAAATGTAAGACATCGACGGTCACATTTTAAAATGACCGGCTAGTCATTATATTTCAAATTTAAATCTCTTTAGAGGGTTTTCTGCCAGTGATTGATCCAGTAAGCTACAAAGTGGTAGGGTAGCTAAAGAATTTATGTTTTCAAGATGTTTGTAGTTGAAGGAGATGATGAGAGAGATCTAGGAAAGTCATCTTTAGTCATTTCTTCTCCCATGAAGTACCATTCTGAGCATTCATGGCAAGACTTTGTGCAGAAAGGTAGATGAATGCAAGTTGCTTGTCTGCCGGTGGATATAGTATAGAGATGGGCATGCAAGTAAAATATCTGATCGGTTGAGATATTTTCAGAGATACATTTATGATCAGAAATGATAGGATTAGGGTTGGCTATTATTTTATACAAATCTATGTAACCCTAGTTAGGTTTTTACTCCTGCCTGCGTGCAATAGGAGATGTATATAATGTTTTTTTTGGAGCTTTAGAGTAGAGAGAGTTCACATTTTGTAAAGAAGAAAGTCTCTTTCTTAGAAGGCTATCTGTGGCATTTTTCTACCCTCTAGTTTTCTACATTCTGTAATCTCGCATTGATGATTCAGATATTGCAGAGGTATTTTGTGACATCTTTTCTATCCTTATGCTTCCTTGTCTAAATTATCTATTATTAAATTGAAGTATATGATGTTTGCAGTGATCTCTTAGGGTTCTTGATCTCTCTCTCTTTCTACAATTTTGTGTATTCTTATGGATGATTTGATGTGAATGCTTTTGTGGCTATACCAAAACCCCTTAACAATCTTGTCTCATTCCTATACCTAGTTGCAGAGGTGAATGTTTATTTGTAGGTCATAGATTGTTGTCTAATCCTAAGAGTGTTATTGTTTGTGAAAGAATCTCTCTCTTTCCCTGAATACCCTCTTTTATTTGCAGACCCTTCTATGAAATACTTATGCAAGCCTATTTAGTAGTTGTGATCTCCTAGAGCTAAGTGTGTTCATTGATTTCATCCTCTATGTTGTGATTCAAACCTTCATTTCGGTGTATCACCTAGTAGGTAGTTTTCTTTCAAGTTATTTCCCTTTCATGCATTCCTTCTATCCCTTTCCTTCAAAAGTTCTACTTTCCTGTCAAGAAGCAAATTAAGGTGATTATCCACTAGGAACTAGCCTAGAACTTGGAGGTCTCATCTTAGTTAATATAGGTCCCACAACTTGGAGATGATTCCCATGTTATACTAAGTTATCAAGAATATGAGAGCTTGAAACAAGGGTGCAAACTTAGTGTATAATAGTTTCTATTATTGAATCAGTGGTAACTAAGTTTTTTTGGTTGCTTGATCTGTTTTAAGGAAAAAAAATTTGAAGTTATTTTATACATCAAGACTTGAGAACAACTGATTCACCCCCCCTTCTCTGTTGTTCTAAATCATATTAACAATTGGTATCAGAACTGTGTTTCTTATTAGTGTTTACAGAAAACAAGTTTAAAGGGACTTGAAGCAAATGATCAAGATGTATAAGAAGGAGGTACTGAAGCCGAACAAGGAAAACTTCCCTACATGGCAAAGCTTGATGAAGCTGCATCTGGCCGGTATTGGTGATTCTGCAAAGTACTACTTTGAACATGACTATGTCACACCTATTACACCTTTGACTATTGAGGAAATGAGAGCTAAGTAAGAACACAATTAGGCAACGCTAGAAATTGCATCTGCCCTAAGCTATCTAGAATTGAGGATATTAAGGACTGCACAACTACTAAAGATATGTGGGACACTCTTGCAAAGATCTATTGTTGTGATCTATATGTACTGAAAGCTAAAGTCGAGAGTCTTAGAGGTAAGTTTGATGAAATGAGAATGAAAGAAGATGAAAACATTGCACAATATTGTGGTAGAATAAAAGAAGTTGTGAATGCTATTAAAGAAGCAAATGGAACTAGTGATGATGAAACCATAATTGGAAAAGTGCTAAGAAATCTGCATCCTATATATGCTATCAAGATCTCAGCTATTCAAGAATCTAGATGTAACTCTACAAATGTGCTTACTTTGGAAGGTTTGATTGGCAAGCTGACTACTTTTGAACTATCTAATTATGATAATTTCACTATTGGTAGTATTGGAAATGTTGAATCTTCTTTCAAGTAATAGTTAGTTCTAAACAAGCCTAAGAAGGAAAAAGAAAGATGCACCAGTGAAAGTGAAAGAAAAAGTGAAAGTGATAGTGACACTTCTGATGAATATCTTGAAGATCTAGAAGCTCTTATGGCTAGAAGACTGAGAAGAGGAAAAGGAAAATACAAAGGTAAACTCCCTATTATATGTTTTACATGTAATAAAGTTGGTCATATAGCTGCTAGATGTCCTGACAGGAAGGATAAAGATGAAGAAACAAATAACAAATAGAAAGATAGAAGAGATGACAAAGGCTACCAAAGGTACAAAGACTACAAAGGAAAAGGTAAGAAATCTTGTTACATTGCTAAAGAAGAGACTGGCATTGATAGTGATGATTTTGAAATTGAGGTAGTCTATTTTGCAATGAAAGATGAATCTGATGAGGATGAGAAAACTACATTGATTTCCTATGTGAACAAGAATGACAAATGGATCATAGACAGTGGTTGTTCACATCACATGACTGGTGACAAGAGTAAGTTTGAGACCTTACATCATTATAAAGGTAAAAGTGTAACATTTGGTAATGATGCAACATGTCCTGTTAGAGGAAAATGATTGATTAAACTGACTGATAAGATCTCTTGTGAAAATGCTTAGTGGGTTGAAGAATTGAATTATAATTTTTTAAGTGTTTCTCAACTCAATAGAACTAGTTACCGAGTGGAATTCCATCACAAGAAAGCTAAAATATTTGATGCTACTGGTGAACTGATTGGAAGTGGTGAGTAGACTAGAGGTAATTTGTTCTATCTTGACCTATATGAAGAAATATGTATGATTGCACAACTTGATGACATTTGGTTATGGCATAAGAGGCTATGTCATGTTAACTTTGACAATCTGGTAGAGATAAGTAAGAAGAAGAAAGTAAGAGGTCTACCTAGATTAAAGAAACCTGAGAATGTGATGTGCAAAGAATGCTAGCTAGGAAAAATGACTAAGTCAAGTTTCAAGAGAAAATCCTTTACTTCTGATCACATTTTAGATTTGGTTCATATTGAACTTTGTGGACCTATGGGTGTACAAAGTTACTGTGGTGCTAGATATTTTATCTTGTTTGTTGATGATCATACCAGGATGATGCATGTAATGTTTCTAAAAGAAAAATATGATGCTTTTCAATTCTTTAAGTGGTATTTGGATAAGGTTGAAAAGGAGACAGGTAGGAACCTAAAATGCCTTATATCTGACTGAGGTGGAGAATTTACATCAAATGAATTCAATCTATTTTGTAATTATAGATGAATCAAAAGACAAATGTCTGCACCTAGGACACCTCCACAGAATGGTATAGCAGAAAGAAGGAATAGATCTATTTTGGACTATGCAAGGACATTATTGATTGAAAAGGATGTGGCACAATAATACTGGAAAGAAGCTATAAGTACAGCTGTTTACACTCCTAACTAGGTACAAATTAAGAAAGGTACAAATCTGACACCCTATGAATTATGGTATGGGTATGCACCGAGTGTTAAATACTTTAGAATATTTGGAAGCAAGTGTTACATATTGAAAGACAATAGAAATAGAAAGTTTGATGCTAAAAGTGATGAAGGAATAGTCCTAGGCTACTCTACAAAAAGTAAAGCTTATAAGTGTTTGAACTCTAACACTAACAAAATTGTGGAAAATGTGAATGTAAAAATTGATGAGTATGCAGAAAGAAATGAGGCTGACAGTAAAAGAGAACTAGAAGATTACCGATCTTTTGTGTACATTAAGGAAATAGAAGAGGACAACAACAGACCTACACCTAATGCTGAGTCTCGGGTAAGAAATGTCAAGTGATAGGAAACGGTTGCTAAGCGTCAGGAAAACAGTGCTGAGAGAGAACAAGAACATGTCGAGCTACAGAATAATGCCGTCGAGTATCAGGAAGAGGTTGCCGAGCATTTAGAAGCTGAATCTAACAATCTTGTTGGGGAACCTGATGAAATAGAGGAGAAAAATGCTAAACCTATTTTGGAAAAATATGTTAGAAGACATTATAAGCCTGAATAGATAATTGAAGATAAAGACACTAGAATTTAGACCAGAAGCAAGACAAAGGATCCAACATGCCTACTATGTGAGTTTGAACCTATGACAACTAAAGAGGCATTAGAAAATGAAGACTAGATACAAGCAATAAATGAAGAGATTGACCAAATTGTGAAAAATGAGACCTGGACTCTAGTGCCGAGACCTACAAATAAGAATGTTATAGGAACAAAGTGGGTATTTTGAAACAAGTTGAATGAAAAAGGTGAAATCACTCGGAACAAAGCTAGGCTGGTATGCAAAGGCTACATACAAGAAGAAGGAATTTATTATGGGGAGACATTTTCCCCTGTAGGTAGATTGGAAGGAGTAAGAACTCTACTTTCATATGCTACTTATAAAGATTTCAAGGTATATCAAATGGATGTCAAGTCTGCATTTTTAAATGGTGTACTGGAAGAAGAAGTTTACATAGAATAGCCAGAAGGTTTTATTGATTCAAACAGAAGACAAATGGTATGCAAACTAAACAAAGCATTATATGGATTGAAACAAGCTCCTAGAGCATGGTATGAGAAGTTGCATAACTATCTGATACAGATTGGATTTTCTAGAACAAATGAGACAAGCAATCTGTAGTTGAAAGATGAAGAAGGTAAATTTATTTTGTTGGCCAAAATTTTTGTTGATGACATTATTTTTGGTAGACAAGATGCATTGTGTAAAAGTTTTTCAAATGAAATGCAAAATGAATTTGAAATGAGTATGTTTGGTGAGATCAAATTCTTTGTTGGTTTACAAGTATATCAGATGAAGAAAGGAATTTTCATTACATAGTCTAAGTATGTTAATGAAATACTAAAAACTTTTGGAATGGAAGATGCTAGACTAGTGGGAACTCCTATGGTTACTGGAAAAAAGTTATCTTAGAATGATGATGCTGCAGAAGTGAACCAGACTTTGTATAGATCCATGATTGGAAAATTGTAGTATGTTGTACATAGTAGACTAGATATTGCACTAGTTGTTGGGATTGTGGTGCAAGATTCTCTGCCAATCCTAAGGAAACACACATGATGGCAGTGAAAAGAATTATGAGATACTTGAAAGGGACTACTGACTATGGGTTATACTACAAGAAGGATGACAAATTTGAACTTAGAGTATATACTAATGCTAATTGGGTAGGAAATGTAGATGACAGAAAGAGCACTAGTGGTGGAGCTTTCTTTCTTGGATAGAGATTAGTCTCCAGGACAAGCAAGAAACAAAATTGCATTTCCCAATCTACTGCTGAAGCCAAGTATGTTGCTGCTACAGTAAACTATTCAAATTTGATATAGATAAAATAGTTGTTGATAGGTAGGAAAGAAGAAATCATTGAACTTGTTATTTTCTGTGACAACACAAGTGCCATCAACATTTCTAAGAATCCAGTGATGCACACTAAGACCAAGCATATAGCAATCAAGTATCACTGTTTGAGGGAATTGGTACAAGACAAGGAAGTTTGAATGGAATATGTGAATACAAAAGAACAATTGGCAGAAATATTCACTAAAGTTTTACCTAAAGAAGCTCATGAGTATTTGAGAAGTCAATTAGGGGTCCTTCCCCTAACTGAGGCTGCCTAGTCAAGCTAGGAGCACTGCATCAAATATGCTATAGTAGAATAATTGACAAATTGATGCAGAAGATTGTCACACTTTAGGACTATCCTAGAGCTGTGAAGAAGAAGAAAAAACAACAAATCAATCATAAGCAAGATGATAGAGGGAGAAACACTGAGCTACACAAATATATCTACATTTGTTGGATGTGTGTTTTATGTTGTTGCTTTGGCATTTTTGTCAAAGAGGGAGATGAACTGAAATGATACTATAACACATGACACTGAAAGAAAAGGAGATGATGAACTAAAATGAAAGATCAGGATAGAGGGAGATCCAGATATTTTGACGGTCACAGAAGTGAGATTTATAGATTCTAAATCAAAATGAAGCTAAGAATATTATAAATTTTCTCTGATGGACAGATAAGTTTTTGGATTGGTTGGTAATCCATGTGTTATTCTTGTGATATCATATGGTGTTTCCATCAATGCCAAAGAGGGAGATTGTTGGAAACTGCAATTGAAATAATTATTGTATTGTCATTGATGTCAAACCTTAATTGGTAAGATTGTTGCTACTTAGGAAAGTACTATATCTATTGTGAGAAGGGATAGAAAGGATGGTAACAATAGCACCTAGGGAAAGGTTGAGTTATCTTGATACTACAAATTGTACTTGACTATGTTGTACAATGATGAGACAATGTATTGTTTACCTTAGTAAGATTGAAGACTAAACTGGTAGGCTTAACCAAGCAAAAATGAAGAAATCATGTTTAAGCTGAGAACTAGTGTCAACCAAGTTAGTGGATGCCGAGTAGAAATATAGTGTCAACCAAGTATCAGTTAATTATCGAGGAAGACAGTGGATGCCAAGGAAATAATTTTAGTATTGACCGAGCATTTTACATGAAGGCCGAGTGGATGATCACAGTATTGACCGAGCATCAACATTTTTATATTTGAAGAGAATTCAGATTTGGAGCCGACATTGTTGAATTCTTGGATTATGTAAAATGTGTTGACTTTATTTATTGATTGTATGGAAGAATTTAATGCTTTATAAAACATTTTATTGTAAATCTTTATAGATTTGAGATGATTCTAGAAGAGGAGCTTAAGAACATGAAGTGAGTAGATTCAATGAATCTAACCTAACCCTAAGATCTACGAAGGAGATTAAGTGGCAAAATATAAGTTAACCTAATAGAGGAAAGTATTAAGAGAACCTAAGCATTAGTATGTGTATGCATGGGTGAAGTAGATGCTAGAAGAATAGTAACTTTGATTGAGTGAATAAGTGAAAAGGATGAAGGAGAAGTGTGGTGATTACTTGAAGAAAAGTTTTGAGCAGATCAGAGATGGAGATGGAAAAGTTTCAAAGTCAGTAAACTAGCATTTGTGTATGGAATTAGATCTGATATTTGCAAAGTGAGTTGTATGTTTTTTACATCAATACTACTGCTACTTTCTAACCATTGTAATAGTCAAAATCCTTTTAACAGAGGTTGACCTAACAGTCATATGTTAAAACCTTTGAACTAGGTTGCATTCTAATGGAGTGTATGTAAGTCCTTTGAGTAGGCTCACTTTTAATAGGGTGATTGAAATCCTTTAACCGAGTCACACCTAACATTGTGTATTGTAACCTTTGATAGGGTTGGCTTTTAACTGAGCTCACTTTAGAAGAGTGAAAATAATAGTAGCATGTTACAAAGTGGTTTTTCCCATATTGGGTTTCCACTATAAATCCTGGTGTCGATACTTGTGTGAATGTTTTGGTTTGAACATTTCTATGTTTTTACAAGTTAGTTACAGCTCGGTAGTGGATTGCAATTTTACATGTTTCTATTATTGAATCAGTGGTAATCAAGTTTGTTTTGGTTGCTTGATCTATTTTAAGGAAACTATTTTTTGAAGTTATTTTATACATTAGGACTTGAGAACAACTGATTCACCCCCCCCCCCCCCCTCTTTGTTGTTCTAAATCATATTAACATAAAAACACCTTTAAAAAAAAGCACTAATAATTGAACATGTGGAGTCCAAAATCACCCCCCACTATGCTAAGGATGTAGACATCAAGTCACCACATGAAAATAAGAAATCTAAAATAGAAATAATGCAAGTGGAAAAATCTACAAATAAGACACAAAAATAAAAGTAATTGTTATACACTAAGTTTGCACCCTTGTTTCAAGCTCTCTTGGTCTTGATAACCTAGTATAACATGGGAATCATCTCTAGGTTGTCAGACCTTTGGTAACTAAGATGAGACCTCCAGGTTCTCGGCTGGTTCCTCTTGGATAATCACTTTAATTTTCTTCTTGATAAGAAAGTAAAACTTGAGGGGAAAAAGGATAGAAGGAATGCTTGGAAGGGAAATGATTGAAAGCAAACTACCTACTAGGTGATACACCAAAATTAGGGTTTGGATCTTAGTATAGAGGAATGGAACCAATGAAAGGCTTAGGTCTAGTAGGTCACAACTTATTGAATAGGCTTGCATAAGTGTTTCATAAGAGGGCTTGAACATAAGACACAACTTACGACCTGCAAGTAGACATTCACTTCTGCAACTTAGTGTAGGATTGAGACAAGACTGTTAAGGGGCTGAAGTATACCCACAAAAACATCTAAATCAGATCAAACACAATAAAACACATAATTACATAAAGTAAGAGGGATCAGGAACCCTAAGTTTTCATTAAAAACATGATATACTTTGATTCAATAAGAGATGATCCAAACAATGAAAGGGTAGGGACAAGGAAAATGCCACAAACACCTTAAAAGTTGCCTGAATAATCAATGGGAGATTACAAAAGTAGAAGACCAGAGGATAGAGAAAATACCATGGATAGCCTTTTGAGAAAGAACCTCTTTCTTTTTACAAATGTCAACTCTGAGCTTCAAAAGCTCCCAAAAATACATTATATACATCCTCTTGCATGTAGGCAAGAGCCAAAAAACTAGCTAGGGTTAAAGAATTTTACATTAGAATAATCCAAACCCTAACTCTATCAATTTGATCATAAATGTGTCTCTGTAGTATCATGGCCGATCAGATATTTCTTGAGTGCCCATCCTTGTACTTACAATAAGCCTGTAGACAAGCAACCTGGACTTCACCAACTTTCCTACAACAAAGTCACACCATGAATGCACTAATTTTTATTCTTAGAGAACAAGAAATGACCAAAGACAGCCGCCCAAACCTTTCTCATCATCCTTCTTTAACTGCAAATGTCCTAGAGACATCAATTTACTAGCTACCTCACCGCTTGTGGTCTAGAAATCAAACACTAGTAGAAAACCCTCTTAGAACTATTTGAATTCAAAATATAACAGCTAGTCAGTCATTTTAAAACACAGTCATCAATATCTTTTCCTTCTTAGAAAATGAATGGCCCAAATCATCTTTGAAACGATCATTAAACCCTTTTAAAAGTTCAAGTCCACATCAGAAAGTGTCAACCAATGAGCATTGAGCATGCCAACATGTCAGCATATTTGGACCCACCGCAAGCCTTTCTTCTTTTAAGTCATTCGATGACCACGCAACTGAAGAATTTTCTAATTTGCAAAATCCTTTAGCTAACCCTGGTTTGGTTAATCAGTTCAACAAACAAGTTATTTCACTGAATCACCAAGTCTTTTAGTTGACCCTGGTTACATTACATGAACGCAAGAAAAGCCTTTAGTCGTTGATTCATAGAAATTCTTTTAAACCCTGGGCCGAGGCTACCGCATGTCACCTTTCTATTTGTTCTAGTCGATCCATCAGTAACCACCTTGGAAACTCTCTGACAACAAACCCACCGGCATTAGATTCCAATCCAATGGCGAGTGTATGATCTCATAGCCCTCGAATATTTTTTTAGATCATGCACCAGTCATTGATCTTTTAGAACTAGGACCCTTTTGACAGATGGACCCACTATGACACCAATCATCACTATGCAGACTAATCATGAACTGACAAATCAGCACATTGAGGAACCACCTGACATATCCAAATCATCGTTATGTGGACCAAATAGAAATGAGCACATCATCATTCAAGGACCCACCTACAAGGCTCTGACAATAAAGCAAGGTCGATAGTCGATGCATAATCTCATGGCTCTAACACAATGCATGAGATCATGAGCCAACCATCAAATCAAAAGGAAGCTAGTCTGTCAGGCCCACTCTGACAAGCTTGCTCATCATCATCTCTTGACCAATAGGAAACTTCCATGTAGGATATAATGGCAATGGACCCATGCAAGGCTTAAAGTGCTGACAGTGTTGTTGGGCCTGCTGACAAAGTTCCAAATCATTACCCTTAGCCAATGAAAAGTGAACACCTTAGACTACGTGGTAGTAGACCCACTAAGAAATTGAAGCATTGCACACTTGGAAGATCCTACGGTTGTCACAAGATCACAAGCCTCTGATAGACCCTTCACAAACTTATGATGACCGTCGATCTTGATAGTTGGGACCCCACAAATCTCAACCGCCAAAGAATTTAGCAATCATGCAACTGAAGAGAAGGTAAGATTCACTAGGTTGTAGGATATTAAGTGGTGACCATGAAACATTTAGCGAATAGTAGAAACATCGTAGTCACTAAGTCGCTTGAATAGAAAAGGTAACCGCTGGAAGATTTTGGAGAACCAGTGACTGACCAATAAGAAATTAGCGCACATGGGTATTGAGGATTTTAAGTGGCTGAAAAAGGTAATGGCAAAATAGAATATGGCCTAGGGGTTTTCAGGGTTTTAAGCCTCGAACGACTATATTTATGAATTTTTAACTTGCAGACCAGGGACTTGGAATCATTGCAGAGGCTAGGAAACAAGTCACAAAGGCATGAAATTTTTAGGGATGTTTAGCAAGGTGAAAAATGAGGTCCTAAGGTAAACATTGGCCAAATTTGCATGAAACATGAAAAATTGGGTAACAATAATCATTAACAAGGTAAATGATATGAAAAAATGAACATAAATCCAATTAGAAAAATATTTTAGATCACATGTAAGGGTAGTTTCATTATACATCCTATCCCCATGCATTATTCTAGTGCTCTCTCTAGCGTCTGGCTCCTAGGTGAAGATTTATGTGATACCAAAAAACCTCTAGTGAGGACAAGGTAGTTTGATTTTGGTAGTCTATAAAAACATCTTTTTTCACTCGCATCATTATCTTTTAATATAGCTCAAGGAATTGGAAAGAAATCAAAATTATCTTATTAATTTTTATACTCCCTCCTAGTTCTTTTTTTAGGATATTAATTGATTATTAAATTCATCAATAGCTTATCTTGGCAGTTACTTAGAGCCTTGTCCCCCATGGAGAGCCCCTCAACAACAATACACCTACGTAATTCAACCCAAAAGTTCAAAACCTTATAATAGATACATGTATTAAAATTACAAATAAATGTAATGGATCATTTTGAATTTCAAATTCAATATTTATAATCAAATCAACCTAGTTCAGAAATATTCACATTGCCCTTCTCTCATTGACAAGCCCTAAACAATAAATAGGAATCAAAATTGGATCATATCAACATAATAGAATTAAATCATATTTTATTCACATGAATCAATTATTACACTTCCATACATAGGATTAAAGATTTATAAATTATAATATAAAGAAACCTTAATGCCTCAAATATACACCCAAACCTTGATTATAAAAAATATGACCAAAATATAGGTTCTACGAACATGGTATAAAAACCTATGCACTTGGAGACTAATTCTTGAAACTTGTGGTAATTCCTATATATTTAGATTAATTAGATGCACCCTTGGTCTTTGTAACTACACAATTAACCATGAAATTGTACGGTTGGATAAGGTTTATAAATGACACTAATAGAGAATTATTTGAGCACTAGAAATAATATGTAATAGATACCCATTAGAGATCTTACAGTTTACTATCCAAAACATCAACTAATTAAAACCCTTTACTCAAACTATAATGCAAAAAAAAAAAATATTTAAAAAAAGAAGAAGTTTAAAACCTATAAAATTCAATAGACAATTTACTTCAAATTATAGTCAATTTCAGATTTCTATGACATGAAAAGAATAGAATTAAATACAACCCCAAAAAGACCATTTCCAACATGATAAAAATTGAAATACAATAAGGGATCCAATCATCAAATCAACTTTTCTAGAAACCTCCACTCAAGATCAAAGAATTATCAATAAAACAATTGTAAAAGTTATCTAAATTTTCAAGTAGCATTTCTCCTTCCATGAACTATAGCCATAACCATCCCAAATATAAATGAAAAATCAAAGCATAAAAATTCATATTGTGTGTGTATGTATGTATTCTTAGTTTAATATGTTAATAGACTGATACATAGTTATCAGTTAGTGGTTATCAATTACTGGTAACTAACACTGCCATTCCTTGTGTTCTGGGTCTTCTTATACCTTACTATTATTTTCATTTAGTAGAGTACTAAAATTGAGTCTTTCTATCTTTTGCACCAATATTGTGGTATTAGAGTGAGACAATCTCTATTTGTAGTGAGTATTAGTCATCCAGCCTTGGTGGAGTGTGTAAAATTTGGTGCCTATGTGCATGATTTTATTTTTTTGTGTGACTATGTGCAGAACTTGGTGAGGACCATGTACCCATGTGGTGTTTTTGTTTCATCTTGATGGTGTATAGAATTTTTGATATGACCACAATGTATAGGGTATTACTATATTTTATGAGTAAAATCATGTTTCTCGACCCTCTTGGTGTCACCCTTGTTCACCTTGACCTATTAGCATCTCACTCTTCTTGTCAGCATTCTTTAGAAGTTCATAGTAGCTCTCTAAGAGATTCTAGAAGCTTCTAGTACCTATCAACATCTCAAAATTTATTGTAACTCAAAGATCGTATCTTCTGGCTCTAGACCTAACTTAGGTATTCAATTTTTGATCTGATTTCTTTCTTAGACATTAAGTTTCCAACAACAATGAATAATTATAAATAGAGTAGAATGTTTCCATATTTCATAATAGAGTAAGAACAGAGATGGGTTTTGTGTGTTTGTATTGCAAAAATAAAGGAATATCTTGTATGCTCTCTTGTAGTAGAACAAATGATAGCATGAACTACTTGTAATGGTTTGGACACCTTGTATGAGCCTTAAGAAGCTCCAGATATTTTATTTCTATATGTTGAAGTTATTTTTCATATTTGAATAGAAGTAAGAGGATAATTTGCATATCTCCAGCTCTATGGTTTTTTTTTTATCTCAATTGGATTTACTTATGTTGTGCATTTGAAAAATAAAGTTGTTATCTCTATATTGTTCTTATTCTTCCATATTTTGGGGATTCTTATTTATTTCTAATTTTAGAGCACAAATCTTAGATTTTTCCAAACTTTGTTGTGCTTCTAAAATCTTTTCATGGTATCAAAGCTACTTGGCCCTTAATCCTTTTGAGTTTGGGCAATTTTGTTTTTGTGTATTAAATTTTTAATCTAGAAGACATGGTTGGAAATGAAGGGAAGAAATGGTAGAAGCCACTGTCCTTTAATGGACAAAATTATGATGTTTGGGAAAAGAAAATGAAGACTATAATGGTTGCAAAAGATTTGTGGGAGTTTGTGGTCAGTTAATTTGTGGATATAACTAACCTAGCTTAGTTTTCTACCCTAAAAAATAAGAAGAAGTGTCAATTGAAGGAGTGAAGGAGAAAATATGCTAAATCCTTGAGCTTGATTGAAGAAGCCTTAATAGAGGCATTATTTTCCAGAATATAAAAAGCTAACTATTCCAAAGAAGCTTAGGATATCTTCCATATAATATTTAAGGGGAATGATAAAGTACATGTGGTGATCCTCCACATGCTTTGAAGAGAGTTTGAAACTCTTCTCACGAATGATAATGAGTCCATTTTAGAGTTTAGCTCAAAAATCTTTAGTTTGATAAATTAGTTAAGAACTAATGGAGAAAACATGGAGGAGCAAAGAGTACTGACAAAAATAATGAGAAGTCTTCCCTCAAGATTTGATACACTTGTGATTCTATTAAAGAGGCAAAGGATCTCTCCATGCTAACTATGGATGATTTAATGGGTTCTCTCCAAACTCATGAGCAACACCTATATAGGTCTATAATTTTTTCCCATGAGCAAGCTTTCAGAGCTCAATTCAATGCATAAATAACTTTGGATGAGGTTCTAGGGGAAAGGGTCATGGTAACTTCAGTCAAAAACATGTTGGAGAAGAAATATTAACATGATAAAGTGGCCATGAGGGAGAAAGAAGCTCTCAGAATACCTCTAGAGGAGGAAGGAAGAATAGAAACTAGAACAAGAGCAATATTGAGTGCTATTATTGTCATAAATTTAGACTTATGCAAGTGAATGTTGGAAGAAGTAGAATAATGAGTCAAGACATAATACAATTGTGGTTGATGTAAATGTGGGTGAAGTAAATAATCCCACAAACTTCACCTTGTCCAATATTGGTGAAGAACAAAACCCTAAGGTTTGGTATTTGGACAACGGTTTTAGCATCCACATGAGTGGTAATGAATGCTTTTTTTATTTCATCGATAAAAATTATAAGTCTAAAATTAAAATAGGAAACAATGGAACTCTTCCAATTGTGGGAAAAAAGATCTGTTATAATCCCCACTAAGCAAGGTGAGAAGAAGGAGATTTAGAATGTTTATTTTTCCCCTAGTATGAAGCACAATCTGATGAGTGTTGGACAACTCATTTAGAATGGATATAAAGTTCTAATGGAGAATAAAAAATGTGTTATTCATGAGAAATATGAGAGTAATAAAGTTTCTATTGCAATCCAAATGACCAAGAACTAAATGTTTTCATTGAAGTTAGAGGCATGCTTGTCTTTTTAGATAATTGTTGCACCTCCCAAACAAGCATGTACAATAGTACAAGTGCAATCATCTTTAAAGAGCATGATTTAAGATCCCTCCAAGTTATGGACATCTCAGTTATGCTGGTTTGAATTTATTGTCCAAGAAAAGAATGGTAGATGGTTTTCCATATATTAAAGAGTCTAGTAGCAAGTGTGAGGCTTGTATTTTGGGTAAGAAGCATAGTCTGCCCTTTAATTCTGGTAATTCTAGAAGGGAAAGAGTGCCATTGTCCAAGATAGTGCGTACTGATTTAGTTATCCCTATGCAAATCACTTCCATTGGGGGGATTACTAATTTTATGACCTTCATCGATGATTTATGTCATACAACATGGGTGTATTTTTTGAAAAACAAATCTGGTGCATTTGACAAGTTTTTAGTATTTAAAGCCTAGTATGAAAAAGAAAGTGGAAATTATGTTAAATCCCCAAGGTTAGATAGAGGGGGGTGTATACCTCTAATGCTTTTATAAATTGATGTAGGAAAAATAGTATAAATAAGGAGCTTACAACCAATTATACTGTGTAGGAAAATAGAGTAGCTGAAACAAAGAATAGGACCATTGTTGAGATGGAAATGAACATGATGAAAGTAAAATGAGTCCGAATAGAATATTGGGGAAAGGCTATAGCAAAAATAGTGCATTTCATCAATAGAAGTCCTACAAAGGGAGTATTTGACAAGATTCCTCTTGAGGCATGGACAAAACATAGTTTCTTGATTTAATACTTGTGAATGTTTGGGTGTGTAGCATACACACATGTTCCTAATGAGAAAAGACAAAATTTGGATGGATAGTGTGTGAAGTATATCTTCATTGGTTATAGTTCAGAATGCAAGGCATATAGATTGTATAACCTAGTCACCAAGAAGATCATTATTTTAAGAGATGTGGAGTTGATTCAAAATGATTCATGTGGGATGGCTTGGTGGACACCAAATCAATTGTTGGAGATTTACCAACAGGCCAGTACTGACTATATGTTTATCATTGATGAGAAGATATGGAAATTAGCATGCGTGGAAATTTTATGCAGTAAGGTTTTAGTATATGTAGAATGGATATGATATCAACATGATATCATGGGCATAGAGGTTAAATTTTAGTACAGATAGTTATATAGCAGCTTGTGTCAATAGTGTTCCTGATAGAGTAACAGGAAGTGTTTTATGCATGGTTGTTCATACAGTTATCATGGAGCTTTGCACACTTGGATTTATGTTGAAGACATACCAGTGATGTTTCAGTTATGGATGCATAGTTTGATATCTAGTAGAAGTGAAGTTATGCAGTCACTATTCACCAGTAGCAGTTTCATGTGTTTATTCAGAAGAGCCAACAAAGATTTTATTGGTTCTTTAGTTGTGCCTATCTTTGGGGTATGCACCCTTGGAGTTAAGCTTAAAGAAGAGTTATTGATGTTTTTTTAAGAGCACATAAGTTAATTAAGCTTGTGGAGAAAGATCCAATTGTTTTGGTAGAGCTGAAAGTGTGTAGCGTGCGTCTACATTTATCTTATTGGACAGGTCCCAGAACGTGTTGCATGCATAGTTGATCTGACAGAATTTTCATTAGAGTTTGTTATGGTTTCTCTAATATGATTTCAAGGTGGTTCAAACAGGCTGACTTGATAATATCATTTAGAGGAAAAATATTTGATGAAGGGTGCTCCCCTTAATACCACAAACACATAACAGACATAGAGAAACAACAACAATAATATGCAAGAACAGAAAATTGGCTTTTTATTATCTCCACAAATGTGGAATTACAAATTTTAGAATTACAACATGCAAAGCCACATGGGCATTCCCTTACAATATTCTATAGGACAAAGCCTCAAACTATTACCAAGATCTACTACCCAGAACTATTCTAAACTACCTAAGACAATAATACAACCTTCCTTAGATAGGCAATTTTCCACTGCCTAGGAAGGTTCCAAAATTTTAGCCAATAAGGCCGACCAAACTTAGAATTATTTTATTTTACATTTCATTACATCATAGTTGGCTCAAGATAACCTTTGAAACCTGAACATAAATTTTGAAGAAAATTATTTTTCGCCATTTCAAGTGGCCCAAATTCTGAAGACCATAAGTCATCACCAGTTAACCCGATCGGCTATTATAACCCCATTTCAGAAATCCCACGAAGTGCTCTACAGGCTTGACGGTGCAAGCGCTTGTCACCCAAATTTTTGACCTCATCTGGGGCCTCTAAAGCCTTCAAAACTGAGTTCAAAGTTTCTGTACCCTGCTGCCAATACCAGAAATCTTCAATATCTTCCAATATACACTTGATCTGGCAATGAAACTTTACTGGCAGACTTATATGACCAAAATGAACCTCCAAGAAAGAAATCAGATCATTCTGAGCACATACAAAAATTACCAAAAATAGTAACTTTCCATAAATAGCAGCTCTGCACAAAATAGCCCTTATTGAATATAAAAATAGAAATATTTTTGGGTGATGCAAGATTGCTCTTACACCCAGGATGCTCCTGCATTAGACACCCAGGGTAATTTGAGAAGTGACCCTGTCACGACTCAAGTGTGCAGAGGAAAACCAAGATAGTTAACCTCCTCCTTTGTTAGCCATGATGAATCTTCAATAGGTCGTCCTTTTCATTTGACCAAATACTCTTCATATGTCCTGTTACTTGTGCTTCTACCAACACGACTGTCTAGTATGTCTTCAATCTCCTTGATATCTGAACTAGTTGCTGGAATACTCCACTGTGCTGCTACAACCTCATCTTGAACACCTCCTTCATGATACTCTATCAAATCTGAAATGTTAAACACTGGTGAAATATTTAGCTTAGTAGGCAATTCTACCTCATATGCATTTCCTAAATCATGCTTCTTCAGTATCTTACATGGTCCAAAATTCTTCATTTTCAACTTGTTATATGTACCAACTGGAAACCGCTCCTTCCGCAAATGAACCATGACTTCATCTCCAACTTGAAATTCCTTATGCCTCCTTTTCTCATCTGCCTTAGTCTTATATTGCACATTCATCTTGGTAATATGCTTCCTCACCTCCTCATGGATGTTCTTCAAATGTTCTGCAAAATCCTCAGCTTCAGCACTACTTATTTCTCCTTTATCTATCTTCCTCAATTCAGATGCATTTTTTGGACTACTTCCATATACAATCTGGAATGATGATTTACCAGTGCTCCTGTTGACAAAATTATTGTATGCAAATTTTGCTTGTGGTAAAATCAAATCCCATCCTGTTGGCTTATCTCCAACCAAACATCTCAGCAAATTTCCCAAACTCCTATTCACCACCTCTGTCTATCCATCAGTCTGTGGATGATGTGATGAACTGAACTTCAAATTTGTCTTCAACTTCTTCCACAATGGACACCAGAAATATCCAACAAACTTAGTGTCCCAATTTGAAACTATGGTCCTTGGCAAACCATGAAGTCTCACTACTTCTTTGAAAAATAATTCTGCTACATGAACAACATCATTAGTCTTCTTGCAGGGAATGAAATGTGCCATCTTTGAAAATCTGTCAACCACTACAAAAATGGAATCATGTCCCCGCTGAGTCCTGGGTAAACCAAGAACAAAGTCCATGCTGATATCCTCCCAAGGCCTCTCTGGTATAGGTAATGGCTGATACAACCCTGTATTCTGCTTCACTCCTTTCACCATCTGACATACTCTGCAACTCTGTACAAACTTCTTCACATCTTGCTGCAACTATGGCCAATAATAATTAACACTAACCAAAAAAAGGGTTTTGTCATGATCAAAATGTCCAGCCAATCCTCTGCTATGCTTCTCCTTGATGAGATTCTCCCTCATAGAACTTTGTGGAATGCACAACTGACTCCCTCTAAATAGCATATCATCCTGGATGATGAAATCCAACCATTTCGTCCTATCTAGAGTAACAGGTTCTGTACAAGCTGTCCAAGCTTCACCAAAATTAGGATCCTCTGGATACAAATTCTTGAATTCCTTGAACCCAACCACTTCAACCTACATTTCTGTCAGCAATAGTTTCCTTCTGCTAAGAGCATCTACAACCCTATTAGACTTTCCACTCATGTGTTTCAAAACAAATGTATAACTCTGCAAAAACTCAACCCATTTCAAATGCCTTTGATTCAATTTTCTTTGACTATTCAAATATTGCAAAGCTTGATGATCAGTATACAAAACAAACTCCTTAGGAAGAAGATAATGTCTCCACTTCTTTAATGCTTGAACTATAGCATAAAATTCCTGATCATAAATAGAATATTTCCTCTTGGCATCATTTAACTTCTCACTGAAATAAGCAACAGGTTTACCTTCTTGGCTCATAACAGCTCCTATTGCAGTGTCACTAGCATCACAATCCACTTGAAACACCTTATTAAAATCTGGAAGTGCTAAAACAAGTTGTTCTATAACTTTTTGTTTCAACAATTGAAAACTCTTTTCTGCCCCATTAGTCCACTTAAACTCTTTTCTATCCCCTCTCATTGTTTCAGTCAAGGGTCCACAAATACTGCTAAAATTTCTGATAAACTTTCTGTAAAAGCTAGCTAGACCATGAAAAGATCTTACCTCAGTAGCACTCCTTGGTGTAGGCCATTCAAGGATAGCCTGTACCTTCTTTGGGTCCATTTTTAGACCTTCTCCTGAAACTACAAATCCCAAATACACTAACTCTTTCTTCACAAAACTGCACTTCTTCAAATTAATCAACAATTTCTCTTCTCTCAGCTTCTCAAATACCATATGAATATGCATCATATGCTCCTCCAATGTCTTACTAAAGATCAGAATATCATCTAGGTAAACAATGACAAACTTACCCAGAAATTTTTTTAGAACCTCGTTCATGAGCCGCATGAAAGTGCTCGGTGCATTGGTTAGCCCAAAAGGCATGACTAACCACTCATACAGTCCTTCTTTTGTCTTGAAGGCAGTCTTCCATTCATCTCCTTCTCTAATCTGAATCTGATGATGTTCACTTTTCAGATCTATCTTTTAAAAATACACAGCTCCACTCAAACAGTCCATAATATCATCCATTCGTGGCAATAGAAACCTGTACTTGATTGTGATCTTGTTTATTGCCCTAGAATCTGTACACATCCTCCACTCTCTATTCTTCTTTGGTGCTAATACTACTGGTACAGCACAGGGACTCAGACTCTCTCAAATCAACCCCTTCTGCAATAGCTCATGTACTTGTCTGTTCAACTCTTCACTTTCTGCTAGTGTCATTCTGTGTGCTGCCTTGTTTGGAAAACTGGCTCCTAGGATCAAGTCCATCTAATGACTGATCTTCCTGACTGGTGGTAATCCATCAGGCACATTATTGGATACAATATCCTGAAACTCATTCAACAAATCTGCAACTTCTACAGGAACATCTTCTACTTCCTCTTTACCAGCTTTTGGAATTAAAGCAAAATATACATGCTCATGCCTCATACCATCTAGGAAATTTCTTCCATCAACAAAAGTTATCCTTGCATTACCACACCTTTTCTTCAGTCTCCTTCAATGGTTTTAGCTTATGTCGCACTCCATCCTTTGTCAGGGAATAGGTATTCGCACGACCATCATGTACAACACATCTGTCAAACTGCCACGGTCTACCCAACAACATATGACATGCATCCATAGATATGATATCACACAATACCTCATCTTGGTATCCACCAATCTTGAACTTCACCAGGCATTGTTCATTGACCATGACCTTGTGGTCATCCTGTACCCAGGCAATCCGATATGGATGTGGGTGTTTCTATCTCTTAAGCTTCAACTTTGTCACCATCTCTTCTGACACCAAATTGTCAGTGCTTCCACTATCGATAATCACATCACAACATTTACCTTCACACTTGCACCTGGTGCGAAACAGGCTCCTCCTTTGCTCAAGTTCATTCTCACCACTCAACAGGACTCTTCTGTTAATCAACATTTCTCCTCTTTCAGCATCTTCAGAATTTGATGATCTGGCATCTTCATGTACATGTGCAACTTTGGTCTAGCCTTCATTTCTCCTGTCTATTCTACCTTGGCACTGAGGACATTCAAATTCCCTATGACCTTCTTCTCCATAGTGAAAACATGTTCCACGGAAGCCACCTCTTCCAGATCCTTGTCCTCTTCCTCTTCCTCTCTGATCTCTATTATTTTGATCCTGGAAGCGGTTGGAATTATTTCCTCACTGATTCTGACTGCTACTGGCCTCATCCTTCTTTTTTGGATCTTCATTTCGGCCACCATATGACCGTCCACCAGATCTTCCACCGCGACCTCTTCCATTTTGTCTGCTCTCAAACTTCTTGTTCAACTTTTCCTCTACTTTTAGGGCAAACTGGTATGCCTCTTCAATACTGTTCATTCAAACTAGATTCAGCTCCTCCTGAATGCTCAGCCTCAACCCATTAAGGTAACGGGCAAATTTCTCCTTATCAGCTTCTGCATGGCCCATTCTGATGAGGAGTCGATAGAACTCCTCTGTATACTCCTGAACAGATCTTCCTGCTTGCTTCAAACTTTGCATTTTCTTTAGTAGGTCAAGCTCATAATCAACAGGAATGAACTGTCACTTCAATTTATCCACCATCCGATCCCATCTCGTGATTTTATCTTTCCCTCTTCTATTTTGCTCCAACTGAATTTCTTGCCACCAGATCTTCGCATGACCTTTCAATCTGGCCTTCGCAAATTTGACCCTATCAGGATCCTCAACATCTTCATACTCAAAATATTCCTCACATTCATTGATCCAGTCGATCAATTCTTCTGGGTTAAGATTTCCAAAAAATGTAGGAACCTCAATCTTAGGTCTTTTTCCAATCTTGAAAATCGCCCGAAAAAGTTTTTCTTCCTCTTGGTTCACGATTTCATCTTCTCCTTCTTGATATTCTTCTTCAGCTTCATCCTCGCTTTCATCTCTGACATTAAGATTCATTCCTCTGTGAATCTCTTCTTGCAATGCTTGCACTTGTCTCTGGAGCTCTCTAACCTCAGGTGTCACAACACCAGCCCTTCCGCCACGTTCTCTTCATGGAGGCATTTTCATGATGCACGCTGGAACCCTAACCACGGTCTTGGTGCAAACTGCCTCACAGTCGGTGATCTATTTACACACTCAAGAACTCCTACTCTGATACCACTTGATGAAGGGTGCTCCCCTTAATACCACAAACACATAACAGACATAAAGAAACAACAACAATAATATGCAAGAACAGAAAATTGGCTTCTTATTATCTCCATAAATGTGGAATTACAAATTTTAGAATTATAACATGCAAAGCCACATGGGCATTCCCTTACAATATTTTGTAGGACAAAGCCTCGAGCTATTACCTAGATCTACTACCCAGAACTATTCTGAACTGCCTAAGACAATAATACAGCCTTCCTTAGATAGGTAATTTTCCACCGCCTGGGAAGGTTCCAGAATTTTAGCCAATAACACTGACCAAACTTAGAATTATTTTATTTTACATTTCATTACATCATAGTCGGCTCAAGATAACCTTTGAAACCCGAACAGAAATTTTGAAGAAAATTATTTTCTGTCATTTCAGGTGGCCCAACTTCTGAAGACCATAAGTCATCGCCAGTTGACCCGATCGGCTATTATAACCCCATTTCAGAAACACCACGAAGCGCTCTACAGGCTTGACCAGCGCAAGTGCCTGTCACCCAAATTTTTGACCTCATCCGAGGCCTCTAAAGCCTTCAAAACTAAGTTCAAAGTTTCTGTACCCTGTTGCCAATACCAAAAATCTTCAATATCTTCCAATATACACTTGATCTGGCAATGAAACTTTACTGGCAGACTTATATGACCAAAATGAACCCGCAAGAAAGAAATTAGATCATCCTGAGAACATACAAAAATTACCAAAAATAGTAACTTTCCATAAATAGCAGCTCTGCAAAAAATAGCCCTTATTGAATATAAAAATAAAAATATTTTTGGGTGATGCAAGATTGCTCTTACACCCAGGATGCTCCTACATCAATATTTATAGGCAGTCATTTGTGATTGCTAAAGTGTGGTTCATGGTTGATTAAATAGAGCAGAGTAGAGTGTGAAAAGTGTTGAACCATCAAAGGAAGGTCTATGTGACCAAGTAAAGTGTTTGTGATATTCATTAGAACTTATCCAGATAGTAGGTGAAAGCGCAGCTCACCAAGATCTAGATATAGTGTGTATTTGTTATTCAGAATGTTGTAGCCTTCACCCCTTTGAGCAATGAGCTCTCAAATAGTGCATCCTCTCCTCTAATAAGGAAAATTGTAAAAGACTCCTAATAGGGTCTGACCCTTAACCAGGTCTACTGTACTTAATATATTGTAAAGAAACTACTAAGAGGGTTAATGATCTTCTAACAAGGATCCTTATACACTAGTATAGAATATTAGTGGGTGTGAATTCCCACTAGGGTTTTTACCTATTTTGGTTTTCTCATAACCAAAATATTGATGTTGTGTTCATGTGTTCTTTCATTGTGTTTATTCTTTATGTTTAAGTATACTTAATTGGATAAAGAATTGAATCTTGTAGATAACTTATTCACCCCCCCTCTCAGTTATCTCTTAGGACTATTCCTAACAATTAGTATCAGAGTGAAGTGCCTTAGAGAGAAATTTTAATATCTTGAGGTTGATCAAATGGAATACTTTAGGAAAGAGAGTCTTAAGTTTGATGGCGAGAATTATCTTGATTGGAAGAACAAGATGGTGACACATTTGCAGTGCATTGGTTTTGAAGTTTTTTATGTAACTATCAAAGAAGCCAAGATCCCTACCTTGGAAGACCTTGAAAAGGATGATGCTACTGAAAGGTAGAAGGAATTTTTTCATCAAAATGTTATTTCTAAAGAATCCCTTATCAACACCCTATCTGATAGTGAATTTTCAAAGATAAAGAAATTAGACACTACCCATAAGATATGGAAGTACCTAGAAGACATATTTGAAGGAGAAAAACAAGAAAAGGATGCATGCAGAAAGACATGGAAGAAAAGATACAATGCATTAAAGATGATATTTAAAGAAAACATTAGAGCTTATAATCAAAGGATCAATGACGCAGTTGCTGGAATCAGGAACAATGGTGGAGAGATCTCAGAAGAAGATATTATGGACAAGTTGATGACTACTCTCACTCTAGAATATGAAAGCCAAGATCAACATCATTGATGAGCTTACATCTAATTTCAAGAGAGAGACCTTGATCAACAAAATCTCAACTTTTGAGATTTCAAGATTGAAGATAGAACCTAAAAGTGAGACATCCTTCAAAGCCACAGTTCATGGTAAGAAATCTGCAAACACTTTTGGTAATTTTGATGATGATGATGATGAAGAGAAAAAATTAAATGATTTTATTTATATGATTGCTAAAAGAAAAAATAAAGGAAAAGGAAAATATGAAGGTCAATTGTCATTTAAGTGCTTTTCATGTAATAAGATTGGTCACTTTGCATCTAAGTGTCCTACTAGAGCTAGAAAGTTCAAAAGGGATTACAAGCCCAAGTACTCTAAGGAATGTTACTATGCTGGAGATCAAGTTTTAGATGAAGAATAAGGTGAAGAAGAAATTGGATTCATTTCTATTGTAGACAAAATGAATAATAAGACAAATCATAAAGATGAAAAAGAGAAACAAGAACTAGCATTGATTTCCCAAGCTGATATAAGGACAAATTGGATTATAGATAGTGGTTGTTCACATCACATGATAGGTGATAAAGGTAGATTTTTTCATATGAACAAATAAAATGGTGGTATGGTCGGATTTGGAGACAACACTCCTAAACCAATAGTTGGTAGAGGAGCCATCACCTTGCATGGAAAGAATAGTACTGATGATGTTCTTTATGTTGATGGTTTGAAACATAACCTTCTTAGTGTTGGACAGTTACTTGGAAAAGGCTATTAGTTGGAGTTCAAAGATGACAAATGCATCATTAACAACAAGGATGGTGTTATGATTGCATCAAGCTCAAAGACTAGAGGTAACATTTTCCAACTTAATTCAGAAGCAAGTTGTTTCGTTGCTAAAGTTGATGATAGTTGGTTGTGGCATAAAAGACTATGTCATATCAATTTTGATAACATAGTGAAGATAAGAAATGTAAAGTTAGTAAGAGATATACCTTCCATAGAAAAGCCAATTGATACCATATGTAGGGAATGTGTGATGGGAAAGCATGTGAGGAATTCATTCAGGAGCAAGCACAATTCCTCAAAGAACAAGTTGGATCTAATTCATACAGACCTATGTGGTCCAACTCAAACAAGATCATACTATGGTGAAAGGTATTTCATTTTGTTTGTTGATGATTATAATAAGATGATGTGGGTTGTGGTCTGAAAGGATAAGTCAGAAGCATTTGAGAAGCTCTAAATATTCAAAGCTAAGGTTGAGAATGAATCTAGTCTAAAGATAAAATGTTTGAGATCAGATAGAGGAGGAGAATTCACCTCTGACAGATTTTATGAGTACTATGAAGAACATGGCATAAAGAGATAGTTAAGTGCACCTAGAACACCTCAGCATAATGGAATTGTAGAGAGAAGGAATAGGATCATTCTTGATACAGCGAACACCGTCATTATAGAAGGAAAAGTTACACACACCTATTAGAGAGATGTGGTCAATACAACAGTGTACACCATCAATAGAATTCAATTAAGGCTTGACACTGACAAAAAACCATATGAGCTATGGTTTGGTAATGTTCCCACAGTAAAATACTTCAGAATATTTGGAAGCAAGTTCTACATCAAGAGGGATGAAGCAGTAGGCAAGTTTGATGCAAGAAGTGATGAAGGTATTTTCCTCGGTTACTTTACTAAAAGTAAAGATTATAGATGTTTCAATTTAAGATTGAAAAAGATCACTGAAAGTGCTCATGTTAAGATTGATGAAAAGTTCATGGTTCAAGAAAGATATCATGATTACTCACCCATGATCAAAGAAGAACCTAGACCCTCTTCTAGTGAGACTATTATTGAAGAAATGTTTAACAATATTGATGTGTTATTCAATGACTCTGATACAAGTGAAGAAGAAAATCCTAAGGTTGATGAGTCAGCATCAACTAAAGCTCCAAATTTTACATCTAGAAACTATTCTAAGAAAGGCATCTTTGGAGATTAGAGCAACAAAGTCTTAACAAGATCACAAGCAAAAAACTCAGCTAGCAGTGAAGTGGTATGTTTAATATCTCAGATTGAACCTTTAAGTGTTGAAGATGCTTGTAATGATTCAAATTGGCATGATGCTATGAAAGAAGAACTTGATCAGATTATTAAGAATGACAGTTGGGAATTGGTCCAAAGACCTAGTGATAAGAATGTGATTGGAACAAAGTGGATATCTAGAAATAAGATGAATGAAGATGCTACAATAGTTAGAAATAAGGAAAGGTTAGTATGTAAAGGATATGCATAGAGATAAGGCATTGATTATTCAAAGACATTTTCACCTATGAGTAGATTAGAAGCTATTAAGTTGTTTCTAGCTTATGCTATAGTAAAAAAATTTAAATTTTATTAGATGGATGTCAAGTTAGCATTCCTGAATGGAGATTTGAAAGAAGAAGTATACATTGAGCAGCCAAAAGGATTCGCCTTATCAGACAGACCTGATATGGTATGCAGATTGAAGAAGGCCCTCTATGGACTTAAGCAAGTCCCTAGAGCATGGTATGAGAGACTAGATGGATACCTAAAAAAGATTGGATTCAAGAAAGGAGCAGCAGATTGTAATCTATTCATTAGAGAGACATCTGAAGTTCTACTACTTGTAGCTATATTTGTTGATGACATTATCTTTGGAGGTAAAGACAAACTTAGTGCTGAATTTTCTAAGGAGATGTAGAATGAATTTGAGATGAGTATGATTGGTCCTATCAAATAATTTTTGGGATTGAATGTGCTGCAAACAGAGAAAGGTATTTTCATTAATCAGTCCAAGTATTTGAAGGAAATATTAAAGAAATTCAAGATGGATAATTGGAAGCCAGTAGGGACACCATGATAACTAGATGCAAGCTTACAAAAGAAGATGACTCACCAACAATTGATATAACATTATACAAGTCCATGATTGGCAAACTTATTTATCTTACTCAAACTAGACTTGATATTTCCAATGTAGTTGGCATAGTTGGAAGATTTGCAGCAAAGCCTAAAAAAAGTCACCTCATGGTAGTAAAAAGGATATTTAGATACTTTCAAGGCACTATAGACTATGGTCTATGGTATCCTAATTTAGAAAATGTTGATCTTCATGTGTACAGTGATGCAGATTGGGCAGGATGTGTTGATGATAGAAAGAGTACATAAGGTGGAGCAGTGTTTCTTGGTGATAGACTTGTCACTTGCACAAGCAAGAAATGAAATTGTATTTCTTAGTCAATAGAAGAAGGAAAGTATGTTGTAGTAGCCTTGAATTGTTCTACAATTGTTTGGATCAAGCAGATGATAAAATATTTTGGAATTTAGATTGATTATCCTATTTTTATTCAATGTGATAACACTAGAACTATCAATATGTCAAAGAACCCTATGATGCATGCAAAGACAAAGCACATTGAGATCAAGTATCACTTCCTAAGAGAGAAAGTGGCAAATAAAGAAGTCAAGCTGGACTATGTGAAAGAACTCAAGATGGACTATGTGAGTACTAAAGATCAGTTGGTAGACATATTCACAAAGCCCTTGCCTAAGGGTACTTTTGAGTATCTCAGGGAGAAGTTGGGAGTAATTCCCTTCCTTGATTCTACTTGGAAGAAAGAAGGAAAGGCATCAACCCTTAGGGACTAATGGAAGGTTGACTACTCTACCTTAGGAGTAGTACTGGTGCTTAAAATGAATAGTGACCTTTTCCATTGATGTCAAAGGGGGAGTAATATACAGAGTCATGAAAAATAGGAGTAATATACTTAGGGGGAGTAGTATTTAGTTGTGATAGTAGTTCAATTGAAGAAATGGAAAATGTTGATAATATTGCACCAGATGGAGGATTCATATTTGGGGGAGTTTTGAAGAGAAAATGGAGAATGTTATAAAAGAAATGTTCATTTGGGTTGGTGGTGGTTTTTCATTCCACATGGTGCCATCAATTCCAAAGGGGAATATTGTTGGAGATTTGCCAGTAGGCTAGTAATGACTGTATGTTTTTCATTGATGACAACATATGGCAAGTGGCATGCATTGAAATCTTATGCAGTAAGATTTTAGTATATGTAGCATGGACATAATATGAGCATGATATCATGGGCCCAGAGGTTAACTGTTAGCACAGACAGTTATATAGAAGCTTGTGTCAGCAGTGTTCTTGACAGAGTAATAGGCAATGTTCTATGCATGGTTGTCCATACAGTTATTATGGAGCCTTGTGTGCTTGGATTTATGTTGAAGACATATCAATGATGTTTTATTTATTGATGCATAGTCTGATATTTAGTAGAAGTGAAGTTATGCAGTCACTATTCGCTAGTAGCAGTTTCATGTGTTTATTTAGAAGAGCTAATAGAGATTTTATTAGTTCTTGAGTTGTGCCTATCTTTGGGATATGCACCCTTGGATTTAAGCTCAGAGAAGAGTTATTGATGTTTGATTAAGAGTGCATGATTTAATTCATCTTGTGGAGAAAGATCCAGTTGTTTTTGTAGAGTTGATAGTGTGTAGCGTGTGTCTACATTTATTTTATTGGACAGGTCCCAGAATGTGTTCTATGAATAGAAGAGATGATAGAATGTTCATTAGTGTTTTCTATGGTTTATCTAATATGATTTAAAGGTGGTTCTAATGGGCTGACTTGATTATATCACTTAGAGGAAAGATATTTATAGGCAGTCATTTGTGATTGCTGAAGTGTGGTTCATGGTTGATTAAGCATAGCATAGCAGAGTGTGTGAAGTGTTGAACAATCAAAGGAAGGTCTATGTGACCAAGTAAAGTATTTTCTCTATTCATTAGAATTGATCCAGAAAATAGGTTAAAGTGAAGTTCACCAAGATCCAGATATAGTGTGTATCTATTATTTAGAAGGTTGTAGCCTTCACCCCTTTGAGCAATGAGCTCTCTGATAGTGCGTCCTCTCCCCTAATAGAGATAATTGTAAAAGACTCCTAACAGGGTCCGACCCTTGACTAGTTCTACTATACTTCATATATTGTAAAGAAACTCCTAAAAGGGTTAAGGATCTTCTAACAAGGATCATTATACATTAGAATACAATATTAGTGGGTGTCAATTCCCACTGAGGTTTTTACCTATTTGGGTTTCCCTAAAACAAAAATATTGGTGTTGTGTTCATGTGGTCTTTCATTGTGTCTATGCTTTATGTTTAAGTATACTTAATTAGATAAAGAATTGAATCTTGTAGATAATTGATTCACCCCCCCTCTCAATTATTTCTTGGGACTATTCCTAACATCAATAACTTCACATAAAGTTCCTATTATTTATGAAGAAGATGAGTTTGATGATAATCATGATGAAACAAAAATAGATACAAATGGCTCTGATAACTCTCGTTATCTCTTGACATAAACATGTAGAAAGGAATGTATTTATAGATAGATAGAGAATCAGCTCCTAATGGCTCTCGATAGCTCCAAGGTGGTACACAAAGAGCTCTAGGTGACTCTAAATGGATTTTGATTGGGTCCACACAACTTATCAACAACAGTAGTGAGAGTTATGAACCCATTCTAGCCTCCCTATTTCTGAGAAATACAAAGATTCTAAGGGAGATATACCAAGATGAAAGGTATGAAGAGAATTTTTATGAGAGCATCAATTTTGCATTATTTTCTCATAGCAATCCAATTTATTTTGAATATGGTGTGAAAGAAGAGAAATGGTGTGCGTCCATGGATAAGGAAATAGATGCAATAAAAAGAAACTAAACTTGGGAGATAACTAATTTTCCTTACAAAATTAAATTTATTGGTTTTAAATGGGTTTATAAGACTAAGAGAAATGCTGAAGGAAAAATAGATAGGAATAAAGCTCAGGTAGTGGTGAAAGGGGACAAAAAAATGTTTGGTAGAGATTATGAGACATATGCCCATGTTGCAAGAATAAAAAACATTATTGCTTTCAATGAAATTGAAACCCAACACAAATGGAAGGTATTTCAAATGGATGTGAAGTCCTCCTTCCTTAATAGAGTGTTGAAAAAAGAGGTATATGCAGAGCAGCCACTTGGTTATGAAGTTCTGGCTAAAGTAGACAAATTTTATAGGCTGAAAAGAGCTCTTTGTGGGCTAAAAAAAGCTCCATGGGAATGTTATAGAATTATTACCTCATATTTGATAGCAATTGGTTTTGCAAAAGTGATGGTGAGACCACTCTTTACATCAAGGCAACTGATGGTAATATTTTAATTGTTCTCTTGTATGTTGATGATTTGGTTTTTACTAGGGATGATAATTTCCTCATTTCTAATTTTAAAGAGTCCATGAAAAAATGAGCTTGAGATGATAGACTTAGGTCTCCTGATGTATTTTTAAGGCATATAAGTAAAAAAAATGCATGAAGGCATTTTTATCTCTCAAAACAATTATGTAAATCAAATCTTGGAGAGATTTAGAATGCAAAATAGTAAGAAAACCCCAAAACTAATAGCCAAAGGTTTAATGTTGAGAATGAAATATTGCAACAACAATGTGAATTCAACATTTTATAAAATTTTGGTTGGAAGTTTGATGTATTTGACAACAACTAGACCTAACATAATGCATGTAGTAAGTCTAATTTCTAGATATATGGAAACTTCCAAAGACACCCATTGGAAAGAGGGTAAGAGAATCCAAATGTATGTGAATGGTACCAAATGATATGGTATTTTTTATATTTCTTAAAATGATTTTAGGTTTATTGGTTATAGAGATAGTGATTGGGTGTGAATTTCGGATGATAGGAAGAGTACTTTCGATTATTCTTTTCATATGGGTTTAGGTGTAATCTGATGGGATTTTAAGAAGAAACCCATTACTTCTCAATCTATAAAAGAGGCTGAGTATATAGAAGAAAATGCAACAATATGTCAAGCTATTTGGCTAAGAAGGATCTTAGTAGATTTGAAGGAAAAACAAGACAATGGAATTACAATGTTTTGTGACAATATTTCCTCAATAGTCAAGCACATTGAAATCAAGTATCATTTTATCAGAGAATTATTTGAGAGTGGTGAAATAAAAAATATAATTTTTTAGGTATGAGTAGCAGTTAGTAGACATATTAACCAAGCCATTAAATATTGCATGTTTTGAGAGCCTAAGAAAAAATCTAGTTGTAGTTGATCAAGCATGATTATTGTTATTTGTTGGCTCAGGAAAGAGGGTGAGTGTTGGTTTTTATGAATAAAAATAGATTTATTGATCCTCTGGACATCAACCTTATTCATCCTGACTTGTTAGAACCTCACTCTTCTTCTCAGTATTCTCCAAAAGCTCATAACATCTCTCTAGGACCTTCCAACAGCTTCCAATAGCTATCAGCATGTCAAAATTTATCTCACCTCAAATATCTTATCTTGTAGCTTTTCACACAACTTAGTTATTAATTTTTGGATCTAGTTTCTTTCTTAGACATTAAGTTTCCAACAACATTGAATAATTATAAATAGAGGAGAATGTTTCTAGATTTCATAATAGAGTAAGAACATAGTTGGGTTTTGTGGGTTTGTATTGCGGTAGAAAAGTAACTACTTGTAATGTTCTGTGGAGTAGCCTTAAGAAGCTCTAAATATTTTATTTCTATATGTAGAAATTATTTTTCAGATTTGAATTGAAGTAAGAAGATAAGTTGCATGTGTCCATCTCTATGGTTTTTTTGTCTCAATTGAATTTATTTGTGATTTTAGAGAATAACTCTAAGTCTTTTTCCAGACTCTATTTTTCTTCTAAAATATCTTCATGTTTTTTCTACATAAAATTGTGTTTGTAAAAAATAAGTTTATTGTTCTTGTGTTCTCTTATAGCACTTGTGTGTGGAGGAAAGTGGAGTCATCATTGAGGGAGTACAAAAGATAGAAGTTGAAACATTTTAAAAGTTATTAACCCCTCAGAATGTGAGGAAGAAATTATTTTTTTGTCATATAAGGAGACATTTCCAATGGATATCAACTCCTCCAGATGATACTTGTAGTGTGGGGAGAAATCACAGAGCCCAAAGTGCAATACTGAACACAAGCATTATTTTCTATTTTTCTTTAGTTTATGATCTTTGAAGAACTCAAAATCTCTAGTTTGATGAATTAATTCAGAAAGGGCTCCTCAAGTATATTATTTTTGATGTTTTTTGCCAGGCCAAGAAGGTCTGCATGAAACTTAAAGTAGGCTATGATGTAGATGACAAAGATGAGGTACACCACCCATGTAATAATCCTCCTCTCACTACATGAAGATGCATGTTTTCTTACCATCAATAAAGAATTTATTTATTTTGAAAGTCTTTTGGTTTTTGGTATTATCATGTCTACTCCAAAAGTAATTTTGTCAAATAAAAAACTTCTCAAGGGTTCAATTTTGGGTAGAAGTAGTTTATACTATTGTGTTTCTACTCAATAGATCTCCCACTAAGGTTCTCAAGAATAAGATTCTAGAAGAGATGTGCAGTGGCTACAAATAGTCAATTTCTCATCTTTGATTATTTGGTTTTACTACAAATATGCATGTCACAACTCAGAAATGAAATAATCTTAATTCAATGACACCCTGGTTCATGTTTTTAGGTGATAATCTACTCTCCAAAGCCTACTGTTTCAAGGATTTTAAGGAACAAAACATATATGTAAGCTGAGATGTGGTTTTTAATGAGATATCTTTTGAATACTTACTACATACAAGTGAACCATTATCTTCCCATAGTTAAATA
>BSBK01012470.1:5000-25000 GCA_027943335.1 Chamaecyparis obtusa | reverse complement strand
GAAATCATCATAGACAGCATGCAAAGAAATAAAGTCAAACAAATCTTAGCAATTCAAGTGCGTGTGTGTAGGTCATAGAGTCAAACTGTGAGTATCGCATTTTCCAGTGAGAAATACTACATCATCTAGACTGTGGGTAGGATATTTGATAAGTGTTGAGAAACACTTGACACCAGGGTAGTGCTAAAAAACATAGTTGGGGTGGTGTGGAAAAACACCATTTGCGAGGTGTCTAAGAAACCCAAACGCACAAAGAGACCCAAGATAAGCTTAAAACAACATATGCCCCCTAGAATAAAATAAGAGTGAATTCCAGGCTAGGAGAGGCGAAGAGAGAAGTGGAGTGAATGAGCATCACGTAAGACTAATAGACATAGGTGCAAAGGTCTCAAGTAGTGCCTATTTCTAGGTTTTCACCACTTGATAGATTTATTGCAATTTTTTCAGGACTTTTTATTATTATTATTTTTTTTTTTTTGAATTTTTGAATTTTTTTGGTGAGACGTCAAAGCACCTATTTCTAGGTTTTCACTAAGATGCTCATTTTTTTAGTACTTTTTATGCTTTTTAGGATTTTTTTCAGCATCATATATGAATTTTTTTTTGGAGTTTTTTCAGGATCATAAAGTATGTACAAAGACTGCCCCAAATAGAAATGGGCATCATGAATCTGCTTCATTTGATGTAGACAACTGATAGGCCCTAGGCCCAAATGTTGTAGCTGTGATGATAGGAGGTCTCAACCAGTTCAACCAATAATAACTAGCCCTAAGTAATGTCTGAGCTAGCAGAGGATCATTAGAATGTGATCCACATATGCCATCATGGATTGCAACTAGCACTTTTTCTGACTCCTCTATTTATAGACACTTAAGGAGAGTTCCATCTAGACCCTTCCTATACAAGTCACTAGAGACAAAGGCAAAGTGTAAGAGATGGTAGGAAGAATGGCGTGGTGGATTTTCAGGAGGAATATGAGGTGGAAGATATGAAAAGATGGTAGGATTGTAAGATTTGTGAGTAGGATAGCGTAATTCATCCATCAAGAACTTGAAGTGAGATTTATGCCTTTTCATTCGTAAGATGGATGTCAAAGTAACCAATGCATTAGAAACTTTGTTCTCAGCTTTAGGAATGGGCTGAAGTGTAACAGATATGAGATCATTCTTGAAGTAGTGCACCATTTTTTTGTAGAGAATCAGCTTGTCATCTTTTATTTGAGAATCATTATTTTTGAGAAAAAATTTAGTTTTACTTTTCTTAGGTGTTGATACTGACACAATGCGGTTTTTTCCATCCAACCATTGCTCTTTCCTTTTGACTTGATGATTGTGATACTTGATTGTTGATTCAATCAATTTTGTTCCTAGTTTGTTGGTGGAAGAAGTAATAGGTGTTGATGCAAGATGAAATGAAGTGATTGGTTCAATAGCATTTATGTGAGAGGTGTCATTTCTAGTGACAAGAGAAGTTAAGCCTATAGGGTAAGCTCCAGAAGTAGCTAGATCTAGATTTGTCATAGAAGGACTAACATAGTCCACTCAGGCAATACGGGGAACAAACCCATCAGACCCTTCGTGAGACTCATCAACTACATCGGGATGGTCACTAGAAGTATGAACCATATCAACATCCATATCTATCATGGAAGAATCTCCTGGAAGAGGCTTAAGATGCCAAGAAGTAGAGATACTCATGTCATTATGTGATAGATCACCTCTTTGTAGCAGCTGTGCAATGTTGCGACATTGTCTATCATAGTGCAATGATTCTTTAGGCACATAGGTTCTAGACATAGAGGCCACAGCCATATCATCATTAGATATACATTCTTCTCCCCAAAGAAGTGAAGTAGAAGGAAGATCATCTCCCATGTGAGCCATACTGTGTAGTGGTGACTCATCTGTATCTGTGTCTGAATTACTAAGCATGGGAGTATTTCTAGAATCTTCTCTATAGATCCACTCTTGAACAACTTGTTCTTCTCTTTTTGCCTCTAAAGGAATGGATGAAAGAATAAAAGTATCAAAGATCACCATAGCAGAAGTGGAAGGCTTAATTTTATCAAAAGGTTTCCCATATGATCTAGGAGAAACAGGTATAGAAGCAAAGGAATCTAGCGTATATTCACCCATACCAAGGCTCATCATCTTAAGTGATTTCTTAGCAGCAACTAGAGACATACTAGAATCAACAGTAGGTTCATTGTGAGGGACAAATTTTTTAGTAGTAGCAAGAGCATTAATAGCAATAGTATCATCTCCAGGAATCACAACTTTAGTGCCATTGTATGGAAATTTGATGCACTGATGATAAGTGGAAGGAATAGCCTACATGTCATGGATCCAAGGTTGACCCAAAATAATATTATATGTGAGTGAGATGTCCAATGCTTGGAAGTTAATATCTTTCATGATAGGGCCCACTCAGATGGGAAATGTGACAAGACCTTTGGAAGATCTTTCCACTTCATCATAAGCTTTTATAGTAATCTTCTTCTTAGAATCCACAACAAATTTTGACAAACCCAACTATTGTATGACATTGAAAGAAACAATATTTAACCCTGCACCATTGTCTATTAGGACTTGGTAGACTCGAGTATTGTAGACTAGAACTTCAATGTGTAAAGCTAGATTATGAGGGTGGGAAATAGATATGTCATCTTCTGTAGAAAAGGAGAGAGATAGCAGAGATGAAATATGGTTGACCATAGCCTAAAATTGATCTAGATCATTGTCATTGGGAACATGTGTTGTACGTAGAGCCTCATCAAAAATCTCTCTATGTGAAGGGGATAACTGAAGCAACTCAAGGATAGATATTTGTGCTGGTGTCTTTTGCAAATGTTGGACAAGATCATAGCTAGGGGTGGCTAAAGGAGCTGCTTGTTTGGAAGGAAAAGATTGCTTGGGATCTTGCACAATTTTAAGGACAATCTTGGCTTGCCCCCAAGTAACAGCATTCAGTCTCTCACTTCTGGAAGATGAACTACCACGTGTTTGCAAGACCAACTTTGGCTTACCATGATTGGCTTTATTATCATCTTGAGAACTCATCATTAGAACACTCTCAATGGGCTCTACCATGTTAATCACAAGTGTATTAGAAAGATATGTATAATTGATCTTTGCATCATGATTCTTCTTATGTGCTTGAGAGGTTTCCCCCTTATCATGCTTTGGTAGAGGATCTTTGGAAGTTGTGTGATAATAATTTTGAGTTAAGCCATCAGTGGAGATTGTGTTGTTATCAATGAGGTCTTGAATATCATCCTTAAGCTTAAAGTAATTGTCTGTCAGATGTCCCTTGTTTATGTGATAACAGTAGTAATGATCCTCTCTCCACCAGTCAGGTCTAACAGACAGATCGTAGTTACCAAGTTTATTAGGAAGCATAAGATATCCATGTTGGAAATATTCAGGAATTAACCGAGTTACTGAGAGGGGAGGGGTGAATCAGTAAATCCAAATTTTCTTTTAATTATAGATGTATTAACATGTAATTTACTTTAACCTTTGCATATGAAACTTAAGAGCATTCACAATAATGACACATAGATTTGGTTACCTAGAAACCTTCCAAAAAGAAAGTAAAACTGGGGTGGGGATGAAACCCACAAAGCTTTAATACTGCAGAATAAAGTTGGCCGGTTAAGGCTTACAATTTGATCACTTCTGATGATCTGCCCTGTTAGGAGCAATAAGGATTGCTAAATCCACCCTGTTAAAGGATTTACAAACATACAATGAAGTATGAACTTGGTAAAGAGATTTTACAAAAGACTGTTAAGTCTACCCGGTTAAAGGATTTAGTACTAATTCACCTGTTAGAATGAAATAGTAGATCTCTTGCTTTGCAACTGGATTGCTGATTGAGATTCACTGATGTACTGATCACCTTCTGTGATGAATTTATCTTTGCTGTTCCTTATATTGCTGAAGCCCTTTGTAATTCGCTTATCTCTGCCTTTCTTTCTTTTTCACATATATGCTTCTTACATTCTTCTTGACATTTTTACAACATTGTCTATATACAAGTATTAAAAAATTAATTACAATTACAATTACAAAGTCGGCTTGACAAATAAACATAAGTGCTACTAAGTCAGCCCAAGTATGGTTACACGGTTCCTGCAAACTAACTCGGTGACTTTCTGATACTCGGCGTCCACTGCATTACTCAGCATCGTCATGCACTCGGTAGAAGTGAAGGCACGGTTCATACTGATCACTCGGTAGGTTTTGAACTCGGTAAATACTGGTGACTTGGTAGACATGATGTTACTCGATTTATACTGTCCTGCTCAGTTTGTACTAACTTGCTCGGTTTGCATTGTCTAACTCAGTTTGCACTGTCTGCTCAGTTTGCACTGTCTGCTCAGTTTGCATTGTCTGCTCGGTTTGCACTATCTGCTCGGTTTGCACTGTCTGCTTGGTTTGCACTGTCTGCTCGGTTTGCACTGTTTGCTCGGTTTGCACTGTCTGCTCGGTTTGCACCCAGAATGCAAATAAGTGTTGTCACTAGTGGCAATTCTGTTTAATGCCAACAATCTCCCCCTTTGGCATTAGTGGCAAAAACACTTATTGGCCAAAACTTATATACATGAATCATGCTGAGTTTTATTTTGATTTTTCAAAATTTGTCTTTGTTATAGGGCTTTATACATTGTCTCCCCCTTTCAATTTTTTTATTATACAAAACATATATCTCCCTCTATACATATCTCCCCCTTTTTGACGATAATGCCAAAGGTGTATATATAAGTTATTTACAGAGAGAATCCAAAATTTGATAGAAAATTAGAATGTACCTTCATTATTAGTGCTAGGGTTCTGTCCCAACTTTCTTGCAGAATCTTACATGTTTGGATTGCAATTTGGACTTCTGCAGAGAGTTCAATCATGTGATCTGCTATAGAGAACTGATTGTCATGAATCAATGTTTTGGAATGTTCAATGTGCTTATACATTGTATTCATGATCGGAAGGATCATGTGTTGGATGTCTAGCAGTGTGGACCGGATCCTTGTGTCTTCTTTCAGTAGATCAGACTGCATATTTGATAGGTGTGAAATTTTCATGTGATGAGCAGAGCTTGAACTTGGTTCAA
Organism: Chamaecyparis obtusa; assembly: GCA_027943335.1. Classification (NCBI taxonomy): domain Eukaryota; kingdom Viridiplantae; phylum Streptophyta; class Pinopsida; order Cupressales; family Cupressaceae; genus Chamaecyparis; species Chamaecyparis obtusa. The sequence continues at coordinate 19,888 of BSBK01012470.1, read as the reverse complement.
GTTGCAGCTTATGTATGCTAATCTTCATATCCTCATCCATTTTATTCATTTTATCCTTAACATCCTTTGTGAACTCAACAATATTGCACAATCTGGCCAAAAGAGAGGTAGCATTCGAATAGATAGATTCAATGTTTGACAAAACTGAAGACAATTCTACTTGGTTAATAGCTATGTGCTGAGCAATGTGCTCAAGCACTTTATTGTTGAATCTCTTCTCGGCTCTTTCAACTAACTTTTCTGTCCCAGATGAATCCTCATTGTATTTATTAACTACTTCTGCTAATTGTAGTAAAATATGTTGGGAGGAGTCTACTTTAATACCTAATGCATCAGACAAAATGTCCTTAGCATCCTTGATGATTTGATATTCCTTGTCTCTCTCCTCTTTAAGCTTCTTTTGTTTTGCTTTCCTTTGGAGGATCTCACCTATATTTTGCATTTGGTCCGCTGACAGATTTGCAAAATCTAATGTTGGAATCTCTATCTCTTCATCTAGGTCTATATCCTCTACTATATTCTTACCCAAAAATTTTATACTCGGTACAGCCTTAGACTTATCTGTACTTAATGCTTTAGTAGTAGTGACAATAGATATAGTAGGGCTGGCTATAGAGACTGGCACACTGTCTACTGGAGAGCTTAAAATATTTACACTTGTAGATTCAAAAACTGGAAAACTTACTGTTGGAAAACTTGATGAAATGGGAGACTGCAACTCGGTAGAAGAAATGGTAGTTGCTTCTGTTGTTGCTATAGATGATTGGACAAATGTTGAAGTTGTCACAACCATGCTTGAAGGTGTCTCCGGGCTGGATGTAGAAACTTTTACTGGAGAGGTAGGAAGGGATGCAATGACTTCTACTGCTATCCTCACAGTATCATCTACCTCAGTGGCTTCTTCTTGTTCATCACTGTCATCTTCAATATCTTTTATTAGGACTGTTTCAATACTTAGTTGGTGAAGGTGGTATATGTTCTTCCATGTAGCATTTGTAGCCTTCACAAATGATTCAATATTGTTGATCAGAATCAAACAAGTATTGAACTTTAATGTCATCTTACTTTCATTTTCTTTTAATGCCTTCTTTACTTCATCATTTTTCAAGCTCGGCATTAACTGTCTCAGGGTTTGATCAAATATGTCTATCACAGTTTGCTTTGCATTGCTCCATCTCATTTTTATTGGATTTAATAGAACTGCTGGAACCTGTGGGGCTAATTCTTCAGGAGAGTATTTCCACTGTCCCATCTTTTCAATAACAGCATCTTCTATTTCCTTCTGTTCTGTTTCTGATCTGGTTTCATATTTAAAAGATTTTTTGTTACTTACTCCAAATCCTGATCTGTCTCGAAAGAGTTTGATCTTTTCTTGAAAGTTTAGAGGAGGCCTTTTGAATACTATGTCTTTATCTGCCTTGTCTGCCTTGCCTCTTGCATTTCTCCTTGTAAATATAGCAGTGGGAGGCTTAGGTGCCTTAGTGATGAATACCTTTCCTTTCTTCTCTGCAGGTTCTGGTTCCTCTATTTTCTCATCCTTTTCCTCTTCTTCTTCATCTTTTTCTTCTTTGTCCTCGGTTATCATTTGCATTTTGGCTATCCTCTTCTTTCCTTTGTTTACCGCCTGTGGAAGCTTTATGCTTAGTTCAATTCTTACCTTAGCTTCATCATATGTTCCAAAATATGGAGCTTTGGGATTGACAGGCTGATTAAGAAGAGCTTCAATGATATTCTTGGTTTCATCAATATTTACCTCATAAGGAAGAGGTTTTACATATATAGTCCTCAGTTTAGCTGCTTGAATATATACATTATCACAATCCACCATAAAACAAATGTCATCCTTGTAATCTTCCACCAACTTCTGTGGAATCCAGAATCTATCATTCATTTTCTCTTTGAAAGACTCAAAATAATTATCCATGATGCTTTCAAAATTTTCACCCATTTCTGAGATGTATTCATTTATTTCATAAAGGGCTGGCACATCTTTTCTCCACACAACTTTTCCTTTAGAAGGGAAGAATTTATGAACATAGAAGAATAAACAGACCAATAAGGATCCAAAATTACATGGATTGTTTTTGGAAGTTTGAATGCTTTCCATGTTTTTTTAAACTGCTTTAACAATAAGTCTACTAGGTCAAATGTTAAGTTATTCTTGACCACTTTGTATGCTAGGTCAATAGCTTCACAGGAGACACTATTCTGTTGACTAGAACTATAAATCTTATGGGCAATAATGTGTGTACCAAACTTCAGTTCAGCATCGATAATGCTGCTAACTTTCATGCCTCTACCATCCCACTCGGCTAGGGTTTTCTTCTCTAGTTCTGTCCGACCTAGGGTTTTGGTAGTTTTTGCTTTGTTCAACATGGGAAGACAGATGATTTGATGAATCATCTTCTTTGTGATCTCTATGGGTTGCTCAAGCCAAATCTTGCCATCATGTACACGACTGAGAATGTATCTAACCCATTTATCTCAAAAGTTTCGAGGTAGATGTGCAATGTGAACTAAACCTTTATCTTCCAGATGTTTGTGCTCGGGTTTCAGAATACCGTCCACACACAGTTCTTCACACACAGTATCTAATTCTAGGTTCCCCATTTCATGAATTGAATAGTTGAAATGATTGCAGATATCGTTAATAAGTAGTACCTTAGGAGGAATCTGAGATTGAGCTCCGTTCAGATCTAGGGCTGCTGTAATTGTGGGCACGATCTTGAAATCTGGTGCTTTCCATTCCCCTTGGACTAACATATCAGATCCTTTCTTCGCTAAAGTGCTGGATGATGCCATGGTAGCTCACAGAAAACTCCTTTCACAAAAGTGTTGAATCGCTGGGTTGCTCTTGAAATTTTCTGCTCTCAAAGTGCTAAAGGTTCATGGTGAAGAATGAGTTCGATTACTTGCTTTTTGTTTATAACTCTGTCATTAATGCTCAGTACAAATTAGGGTATGAATTCCGACAGACTGTTACCCACTAAAAATTAATTGCTCTGTAAAGACTTCACAACTCGGTGAACTTGAGAATTCATATTGCTCTGACCTCGCTTGATAAAGACGGGTACCGAACTTGCTCGGTGAAGATGGGTACCGACCTCGCTATGATCTTACTGCATCTTGTATGCTAATTTAGATGTTTCTTTTAATTTGGTTTTGGAACTGCTTGAGATTGGTCTATGAAAATACAGTTCCAGTGCTTTCTTGGAAATTTAGTTTGAGTCGGTAGAGCCATCCATTCCATTACTTGGACCGGATTGCTCAATAGATTTAGGAATCCATTTTTGTCTCACCTGTTTCCTGACCTTAGTTGCTTCATTCTTCTTTCCATCTTCAACTTCACTAGCATTCATGCAGTTTCTGGCTATGTGACCGAGTTTAGTGCATTTGAAGCATCTTACGGTAGTATCTCTTTTCCTTAGATGATGTTTTATGCAATTCATGCCAATGTGTCCATATTCTCCACAGTAATGACATCTACACTAGGTGTTGTAGTCCCATCCAAACATTGCTTTCATGATTTGTTCTGCTGGATTGAATATTTTGGATCTGCACTCAGATGCCTTGTGACCTTGTTTGTTGCATTTGTGACAATTACCTCTGAATCTTGGTTTTTCCCTGCATTCATTTGCTTTGTGACCAGGTTGATTGTAGCTGTAACATTTTCCATTGAATTCTGGTTTTTCATTGTTCCAACATTTATTTGAAGTATGTCCTATTTTACCACAGTGATTACAAGTAGGTTTTTGATTTCTTTGAGTACCTTGCTTAGAGGATTCACCTTCTCCTTTGTATCCAAGTCCTTCTTTTCCTTTTTGCCTATGAAGATTTCGCTCATACAGCTGATTCAAGTCTTCTTGACTTTTCAGCATTCCTTCATTGATTTGTTTTTCAGCGTTTAGGTCATCCACCAATCTTAGATTGATTTCCTTTTTAGATCTTAGTTCTTCTCTTGTGCTTTCTATTTCTGATCTTAGATTCAGAATTTCCTCATTTGTATGAGAGATCTGATCAATTAGGTTTTCTAGATGAAGGGTTTTATTTTGGACTTCAATGTTCCTTCCATCTAATTCATCTTTCAACTTGTTTCTTTGTTCCAAGATCTCACAGAATCTTGTAGAGTGTAGCTCTTGTTCTCTTTTTAATTTTCTCACTTCTTCCTGTAGAGACCCATTCTTTTCTAGGAGTTCTTTGACAGCATTGTTTGCTTCATCTGAGTTATTTGAGGGAAAAAGATATTCAATCTTTTCTTCAATGTAATTCTAATCATTCATCTGATTTGCAAGTTCCTTTCTTCTTCTTAAGGATTGGGAAAGATGTTCTTTTGCTTCCTTGAGTTTAGCTATGGCCATTTCCAGATCTAGCTTTTCATTTTCAATCACCTTATTCAGTTTGAATACCTCCATTGTCCTGGATCTTTGCTCAAGCTAGTTAAGCTTTGTCTTGAGAACCAACGGAGCTCTGATACCAATTGTTGGAAATATTCAGGAATTAACCGAGTTACTGAGAGGGGAGGGGTGAATCAGTAACTCCAAATTTTCTTTTAATTATAGATGTATTAACATGTAATTTACTTTAACCTTTGCATATGAAACTTAAGAGCATTCACAATAATGACACATAGATTTGGTTACCCAGAAACCTTCCAAAAAGAAAGTAAAAATGGGGTGGGGATGAAACCCACAAAGCTTTAATACTGCAGAATAAAGTTGGCCGGTTAAGGCTTACAATTTGATCACTTCTGATGATCTGCCCTATTAGGAGCAATAAGGATTGCTAAATCCACCCTGTTAAAGGATTTACAAACATACAATGAAGTATGCACTCAGTAAAGAGATTTTACAAAAGACTGTTAAGTCTACCCAGTTAAAGGATTTAGTACTCATTCACCTGTTAGAATGAAACAGTAGATCTCTTGCTTTGCAACTGGATTGCTGATTGAGATTTGCTGATGTACTGATCACCTTCTGTGATGAATTTGTCTTTGTTGTTCCTTATACTGCTGAAACCCTTTGTAATTCGCTTATCTCTGCCTTTCTTTCTTTTTCACATATATGCTTCTTACATTCTTCTTGACATTTTTACAACATTGTTTATATACAAGTCTTAAACAATTAATTACAATTACAATTACAAAGTCGGCTTGAAAAATAAACATAAGTGCTACTAAGTCAGCCCAAGTATGGTTACACGGTTCCTGCAAACTAACTCGGTGACTTTCTGATACTCGGCATCCACTGCATTACTCAGCATCGTCATGCACTCGGTAGAAGTGAAGGCACGGTTCATACTGATCACTCGGTAGGTTTTGAACTTGGTAAATACTAGTGACTCGGTAGACATGATGTTACTCGGTTTATACTGTCCTGCTCGGTTTGTACTAACTTGCTCAGTTTGCATTGTCTAACTCAGTTTGCACTGTCTGCTTAGTTTGCACTATCTGCTCAGTTTGCACTGTCTGCTCGGTTTGCACTGTCTGCTCGGTTTGCACTATCTGCTTGGTTTGCACTGTCTGCTCGGTTTGCACCCAGAATGCAAATAAGTGTTGTCACTAGTGGCAATTCTATTGAATGCCAACAATCCATTGTCAACCAAAGTCTTAAGGATTACATTGTAAGGTTCTGCCAACTTGGTATAGACTCACTTTCGAAATGACTTCTTAGACTTATCTACATATTGAGGTTTAGGAGCACTGTGAGCATTGGCAGCTTCTTGTTGTTTTGCTGCATAGATAGCATTGGAGAGATTGAAAGTAGGCTCTTTAGCTTTAGGAGCGTCAACAACCCCATCAATAATTACATACTTGTTCTTATTCCAAGGTTTGTTCTTGTCTTTGCCATTGCCTTTAGCATCTTTATTAATAACGATATCCCCTTTTATTATAGCTACATCCTCAATTCGATATGCACTTTCAACCATGTCATGGAAGGAGGAGAACAGTTGCTTCCTTAGATCATAAAATAGCTCAGGCACAAGTGTGTTGATGAAAATGTCAATCTTTTCTCTTTCAGGTAACTGACGAGGATACCTAGAATACAATGATCTCCAACGTTGTAAGTGAATTGCAAATGACTTACCTTGATGTTGTCTTAGATTATCGAGATCTATCATGGTGACAAGTTGTTGGATGTTTTAAGAATAATGCTGGGTAAATTGCTGAGCCAACTCATCAAAAGTCTTAAGAGGTGGTGTCAATTTCGCAAACCATTCCAAAGCTTGGCCTCTTAAGCTTCGAGGGAATAATCGTTGAAGAAATTTGTCTTCATGAAGAAAGTCCATACTAAGAGCATAAAAGTGACACACATGGTCATGGGGATCTCCATTTCCATCATACTTGTCATATTTGGGAACCTCAATATCCCTAGGAAATGGGACCATGTATAGACTTTTATCAAAAGGAAGAGCACAAATTAATTCTACAAAAGAGACCTTTGGAGGTTCTCTTTCTATTGGCATTTGGGTAAGGCGTTGATTTGTTTGACATAATTCTTCTTGAAGGACTTCCAATTTAGTTGGTACTCTTTGTTGGATAATTTGTCTGACATCATAGTCGGGAGGAAGCTTGTATCCTCTAGAAGTCATATTGAAAATATTGATCGCCATTACACTCTAAAAGCTTATGCATCATTCGTTGGGAGACCACATCTTGTTCAAATCTCAAAAGATCCTCACTAGAAATCTTATCATCAGCCTCTGCCCTATGTTGAGAGGGAGGAGGCCTAGGAGGTGAAGAAGGCATACCAAAAGTGGGTCTTGGAGGAGATCTTGGTGGCGTGTTGTCGCCATTGTTGCCATTAAAAAGAGGTCTATGCTAAGAATTACTAGTCTTAGGTTGCTCATAAGACATTCCTCTATAAGTCATGCGTCTAGCAGCATCCATCCTTTGTTGATTGTATTCTTTGTCTAAGCGCGCTTGGTTATCCTTATGCTCAAAGTGTTCTTGCAAGTGTTGAAATTTTCCTTGTTTAGTCAAAGTGAGTGAGACACTGTCTATGTTTTTGGGGGTCTTGAATGCGGAAAAGAGGAAACCTCCTTTGTACCATGGGGTAGCCTTAGAATTCTTAGATTGGTTAGAACTAGAACTATCATTGTTAATGGGTGCTTTTGAACGTCTAGTTGGAGAAGGTAACTGTGTATAATTGAATGGAGGATGACTCTCCTACTCAAATTGAGACCAAGTTGTAACTGGCATGAAAAGAGATGTTGGTTGACTAATAGAATGAGACAAAGTTTCTCAGATTTGATATAAGCAAAGCTAATAAAGATCACTTGTCAAAGTAGAACAATAGAGAGAGATGGCTCATCAAAAGTGCTCAAGCATTTACAACAATCAATTGACTAAAACCAAGCAGTGAGAAAGAAGCTCAATAAGCAAGTAGCTAGAGAGGTAACCGTGATGTGACAAGTGATCAAGAGTAGCATTCATTAAGCTCAAATCCAATAGTTTTAGCTCATTTGTTTCAGTCTATAACAAGTATAAGCATGCAGATAACAAACTAACTTCAAGTAAGAACAAGAAAGGACACTCTATGATAGGTTAAAGTGCAAGTTGAGCAACTCTAGATTGCAGCCATAACAAGATAGCAGAAATGACCCAGGCGATAGTTCTCAGGCAATCAGGGTGATACTCCTAAGATAGAGTGATACTTCACCTTATACTAGGTGATAGACCTTAATATACCAAAGTGACAAACTTTAGGTAAAGCAAGTGATAGACAACAGGCGCAAACTATCGTATGATATTTCTCAGTAAGGCACGTCATACTGTTGTAGATTTGGGTGATTCTTTGACCAGTGAACATAAAAATCTCAGTTTTAAAGCATTTTGATCGGTTTCAAAGATTGGATAGTGCAATTTCTCAGTTTGACAGATAGTAACAGCAAGTAAAAGACAAGTTTTCAAATAGTAGGTGATCAAACATGTCATAAAAAACTTGGAACAAGAGAAAAAGCAACCTTGCCAAGACAAGCACTTGTGATATCAAAAATAAAATTGCACCCTATGGAAGCTACCGATTGTTTATATGTAAGAATATTTACACTAGTTTATCACATTCTAAAACACTTCAAGCGATATCTACCTACAATACAAGGCTCAATACTTACCAACTTAGCCCACAACTTGATGCCCCCTTGCCTCACACTAAGTGGTTTCCCACAAGAGATATTGGCTTTGTCATAGAAGTGTCAAATAATACCACCAAAGGGACACATATGGTGAGTATCTTGGGGTGATCTGGGTTAGTCCACTTGGATCAATCCTTGCACTAAGAAGATAAGTGTCTAAATAAGGTGGCTTCTAACCTAAGGTTCTTAGTAAGGGCTTCTATTCATAACACCCCTCTTGTTCCTCATAAAGGACTAGGACCTCACGGCCTCAAGAGTACCTTAAGAATTCTTGCTCAATGCTTTCCCCATGGTTGCAATCTCATGAGCTACTCACATCAAGTGAAGACAAGTGTTATGTCTACCAAGGTTTTGTGTCCTCGATAGCCTTGAGATTATAGTGAGTCGGAATAGCTGGCAAAAGGCTTGTCCCCACTTGGGTCTTTCCTCTTGATTGCTCAAGAAAAGGCCCGGTAAAGGATTCCTATACTAAAAAAATAGTGGATTAACTCTTGAGGTTCAAGGTTTTTGGTCCACCACAAGGGTGAAGAGCATACTCCCCTATCTCAAGAATCTCTCCTAAACACACCAAGCAAATTCAATTACCACCTTACTTCCAAAACCTTAAGATGGGTTAGGATTTTCTGGTTCACCTAAAGGTGAAGAGCATACTTCTCCAACCACCTCAAAATCTCTTTCACAAGGTATTAAAGTTCCTAAAACAATTAGTAAATGCCACACTTGAAAGGAAATAAAGCACAAACACTTGAAAATTTTTCTTTTTTCTTTTCAATTATGCTTTGGGCAGCCCTACAAAAACCATTAGTAGCCCTTTAGCATGCAATTTATGGCAATATCCTTCAAGAAAAGCTCCTACAACCACAACTTGTTAGACAACTAGGGTTAGGGAAAGCAAAATCTAAATGAAAGTAATGCAAGAAACTAATTAATCTAAGCTAAGAAATGCAGGTTAGACCTATCTAAATATAGTAAAGTAAACCAGCAAACTAAATGTGATCAAATTCAGATGATCAAATTCAAATTACAACTCTTTGTCAAATCAGGTGATATACCTCAGACTTCACCAGAATCGTGTGACATAGTTTCCTATACCTGGGCGATACTATCCATCTGGACGATACTCTGTAGAACAGTTGGGTGATACTTCACATGATGCTAGGTTATAGACCAAAATACATATGGGTGATTCTTCCTCTACATGAAGTGTCACACTCATATACTGAGAACTGTCATGTGATAATCCTGAGAAGTGTCACGTGATATTCTAAGATAGAAAATAGAGAATACAAAATATTCGCAAATTATTATGAAAAATCACAAAAATTCAACAAATCTAAAGGACAAAGTCTATCTACTCTACCCCATGGTGGGCACCAAAAATGTGTGCTATAATTGTGTCACACTTCTATAAATCATTACATGCAAGGAAACTTAAGAAGGAGCCCTCACAAATCAATCCATAGCTCCCTAGGCATGGAGTGCAAGGGTTTTTAATAATGCTCTCAGCTAGAGCTATTAAGCCAATAACCTTGCTAGTAAACCATGCAATGAGAGATTCAATGAAGACAAGGGAAAGAATGCCAATATCCTCAAGAATCAAAAATGAAAATGCAATGCAATGCTATGCTAGAATGGAAATGCAAGCTAAGCTATGAAAATGAAAGAACAATGCAACTATGCTATGAAAGGAAAGAACAAGTGTTACAATCCAAGCTAATTAATCTATGTGAGCTAATCTAGAGCATGGAAATGAAGCTAATCTAAGAAAGAATAAACATGAAGCTAAGCTAATAATGCAAGGATGAAAGCTAGATGTAGAAAGATCTCCAAAAGCTCCAAAGTCTCCAAGAAATCCCACAGCATAAAGTTAGCATAAAAAGTTGGGGATCTAAAAGTGGTAACCTAGAATGAGAAGAGAGCTCTTCTTTTAAAGGAAGTGAGAAAGAATGGACCATGGAGATTAAGAGGCAAAAGATCTAATCAATGGTGGAGCTTGAAAGAGGAGCAATCCATGTGCACAAGTATCCTCCAATGAGAAAATAAGAGTTGACTTTTGTGTCCATATGCAACAAAAAGTGCTTTTTCCCTTTTCATAAAATAAGAATAATGCTTTGTTTGTGCAACTTAAGATAAGAGGAAAAGTGGGGGATTTTTATTTATTAAAAGGGGAGGGAATTCATTTTAAATAAATAAAAACTTAGGATAAAATGGTTAGCCCATTAAAAATAATTGAATAAATGACAGAACTAGGATTTAATTAAGAATAGGAAATTTATGATTTAGCATAAGGGGCTAATAGTCTAGATGACCATTTTTAGGTGAATACAATATAGATATACATATACATATACATATACATATACATATACATATACATATACATATACATATCCATATGCATATGCATATACATATACATATATGTATATATATCTACACACACACACACATATATATGTATATGTCTCTCTCTCTCCCTATATATATGTATATGTATATATACATGTATATCTATATGTATATATATACATATACATATACGTATACATATACATATGTATATATGTATATGTTACCCAATTTTTTCTGTTCCATGCAAATTTGGCCAAGTGCTATCCCAAAGTCTACAATTTTACCCTACCGAGGATCTCTAAAAATTTCATGACTTTGTGTCTTGTCTTCTTGCCTCTGTAATTTATTTTAGTTCCCTAGTCTGCTAGTTAAAATTTGAAAATCTAGCAGTTGTGCTTGAAAACCCTAAGTAACCCTAGGCCATGTTATAATCCTTCGTTACCTTTTTGGCCACTTAAGTTCCCATTTTCCATGTGCACATTTTAATCCCTTTGTTTTCCAATTCTCTTATTTTCCCAGTAGTCATCCCTTCCTATTTGGTGAACTGGCGACTGCAGTGATTCTCTTAATCGCTTAATGCCTAGTAGTTTCAATGTAGTAGTTAACAACTCAGCAAATGGTTAACTTCTTCATTTAGTCACGTGATCACTTAATGTCTAGCGGTCAAGACTTATGGGGGTCCTAGTTAATCAAGATCAATAGCTAGAGTATCTTTGCATAGACCTTTTCTGACACATGCCATCTTACCCTGACCGTCGATCTTTCTTTATTGTCAGGGCTTTGTCAGGTGGGTCCTTGCCAAGTCATGCTGACATGCTAACATTTGATTGGCCAAAATAAGAGATGTGTCAGTGGGTCCAGTGCCATGTATTACTGATGTGCTTGCATATGATTGGTTGCTAAGTGATGAAAAAGGCTTGTAGGTGGACCTGATGTGTCAGTGGGGTCCCAGTTCTAAAAGAGATCAATAGCTCCTACATGATTAGAAGGAATATTTTGGGGTCATGCGATCATGCACCCGCCATTGGATGTGAATCGAGTTTGCAGTGGGTCCAATGTTAGAAAGGTTGTCAAGGTGTTCACTAATGAAGCGATCAAAGTGAATAAAAGGATGACAAGTGGCGGATGGGCCTAGGGTTGAAAGGATTTTTGCAAATCAGAAAATGAAGGATTTCTCTTGTTCGCTAAGTTTAACCAAGGGTCGATGAAAGACTTAGAGATTCCGCGACTGTAGTGTTCGCATAGTCACTTGACCAGACTAGAGTTAGTAGAGGTATTTCACAACTTGGATAAAGGCCTTCAGTCATGCATTCACTGAGTGACTAAAAGAAGGAAGGAAATTCAAGGTGGGTCCAAGCTGACAGATATGCCAACATGCTCAATTTTCATTGGCTGCGATTTGCCGATGTGGATTTTGATTTTTTCAAAAGGGTTTGCGACTGTCGTCAAGGTGATCTGAGTAGTTCATCTATAAAGAAATGAAAGATATCAATGGTCACATTTTAAATTAGACCTGCTAGCCATTGTTATTCAAATTTAAATATCTCTGAGAAGGTTTTTTGCTAGCGTTTGATTCAACAAGTCAAATACAGTTGTAGGTAGCTCAAAATTTATGTTTCTAGGATGATTGCAGCTAAGAGGATGATGAGAAGGTCTGAGAATTCATCTTTGGTTGATTCTTGTTTCCTGAGAAGTACCATTTTTTTTTAGCATTCATGGTGAGCCTATGTTGCAAAAAGGTAGATAAATCAAGGTTTCTTGTCTGCAGACAAATACCGTATGGGGATGGGCACACAATACAGTAGTCTGATCAGCCATGATATTGTAGAGATGTATTTATGATTAGACTTGACAAAATTAGGGTTTTCTATTATTCTAATGAAAATCTATAACCCTAGTTAGGTTTTGACTCCTTCTTGCATGCAAAATAGGAGATATATATTATTTTTTGAGAGCTTTTAGAGCTTAGAGTTCACATTTTGTAAAGAAAAAAGTCTCTTTCTTAGAAGGCTATCTGTGGCATTTTCTCTACCCTCTGGTTTTGTACATTCTATAATCATTCATTGACAATTCAGATATTGCAGAGGCATTTTGTGACATCTTCTCTATCCCTATGCTTCCTTTTCTGAATTCTCTCTTATTGAATCGAAGTATATGTATGCCTTCAGTGATATCTTAGGGTTCCTATACCGATTTGTAGAAGTGAATGTTTATTTTTAGGTTGTGGATTGTGTCTAAACTCTTAGGAATGTTATTGTTTGTGAAAGTTTTCTTTCTTTCCTTGAATAGCCTCTTTCTATTGCAGACCCTTCTATGAAATATTGATGCAAACCTATTTAGTGAGTTGTGATCTCCTAGACCTAAGTTTATTCACTGATTTCATCTTCTATACTGTGATTCAAACCATCATTTCAGTGTATCATCTAGTAGGTAGTTTGCTTTCAAGTCATTTCCCTTTCAAGCATTCCTTCTATCCCTTCTCCCCTCAAGTTTTACTTTCATGTCAAGAAGCAAATTAAGGTGATTATCCAAGAGGAACTAGCCTAGAACTTGGAGGTCTCATCTTAGTTAGCATAGTTCCCACAACCTAGAGATGATTCCCATGTTATAGTAAGTTATCAAGACCAAGAGAGCTTGAAAAAAGGGTGCAAACTTAGTGTATAACAGTTCTAGGATGGTCGGTGGGACCAAGAGGTCATAGTTTTCATAGTTGTTGCTAGTTTTGATACACATCCTGCATGTTGCAGACCTTTGAGAGGTCATTATTTTGCATATCTAGTGACCCTGAGTTCACATTTACTTGTTTCAAGCAGAATCAATACCTAAAATGGATTACCATCCTTCTTTTCATGAAGATATCCGTTCATTTCATGAAGGTCAGCTTTATCAGAGTAGTTTTACTTTTGATTTCATGCAGGACTATCCAATTGTAGCAATGGAGCAACATTCACCTCATGCTTACCCCCCACCCACCCAACTTCTAGTATCATGGCAGCATTAATACACATATCAAAAACCTCAAGAGGAGAGGCTTTCCATAAAGGAGCATGCTTATCATGCCCAGATCCAACAACAAAAAGCTTTGGCTTAGTAAGATCAAGGTTATAGGAGGTATCTGGTAGAGCAATACAAGAGAAATGAGGCCAAGCTCGCTGAAGGGTTGGAAGCACAAAATAAGTATTATCAAGAGGTGTTGGAAATACAGAAAAGGAATATGTGGACACAAGCAAAGGAGCAGTTCGATGCTAGATGGAAGTAGTGTGAAGAAATCATTATAGGACATCGACAAAGCCAAGCAGCCCTTACAAGCAACCTAGCAACACTAAACAAATTTTACAAGGAAAACTTGATTAAGGTTAGTGTTTCTATAGCTATAAAAGAGGAAGATTTTCAAAGAATATTAGTAGCTCAGAAGGATGCCTATGAAGAATTGGAAGTTCATAAGAATATTTGTGAAAAGATGATTCAGGACCAAAGGTATTTGATAAAAGCCATGTTTGATAGGGGCAATGAATTCCAGATTGAGAAAGAAAACAAACTAAGGGCTCATGAGGAGTTTCATGAGAGAGGGATACAAGATCTCAAGCAAAATATAGGATTCCTGGCTTCTACAGCTGAAACGTATAAGAGAGGCTATCAGATGCAGATTGAGAAATGTTTTCAACTTGAGGAAGAAAAGGAGATCATTGAATAAAAGATTGTTGATCTAAAGGAGGTTCTCTTTGAACAAGTCAAGATAAATGAGTTCTCAACAAATCATGATAATTGTGTTGACAATAGTATACTTCTCCTATAAGAGAATCTAGAAGAAGGAGAAGATCTATTTTGGGACAAGATGGAACACTTTTGCTTGCATCTTGCTAACAAGCCCACACTTCCAAAGAACACCTACAAGCTATAGGAGATAGTCCTTTCTGATTAGCATAAGGAGGAGATCAATCAGACTAAAATAATCTCTTAGGAGCCTGAGTCTATCAAGGAGAGTTCTAGGTCCAACATCTTTCATGGCTACCCTATCAGGCATTTGACTAGGATGGAGGTTACCAAAGGAGTACAAATTGTGCTAGCATCCCAATATGATATTCCACTAGAAGCTGAAGCTAAGAATGAGCCAAATTAGCTTGTTGTCCCTATTGACCAAGTAAGTAAATCCCTGCTACTGATTGCCATCTTATTTTAGAATGATAGTGTTTACAATTAGCTTGACCAAGTGACTAAAATCCATATCAGTCAAATCTTTGTCTAGCAAGTGACCCTACATATCTCCTATGTTCATCTTGTAATAGCTTTCTAGAAGCATGTGGATTATTGTAGGCTGAGAAGGATGAGAAGTTATTTTTCACAAATAGTAAATGGTTTTGTTTAACCAGTATTATGTACTAGTTTTCTTAGGTTAGGTTAGT
>BSBK01012469.1:0-75238 GCA_027943335.1 Chamaecyparis obtusa | reverse complement strand
ATATATATATATTATATATATATATATATATTATATATATATAATATATCTATAAATATATCTACATATATATCTATATATATATCTACATATATATCTATATATATATCTACATATATATATATATATATATATCTATATATATATATATATATCTATATCTACATATAAATATATATATCTATATCTACATATAAATATATATATCTACATATATATATATATATATATATATATATATATATATATATATATATATTATATATATATATATATATATATATATATATATATATATATATATATTATATATATATATATAGATATATATATATATAGATATATATATATATTGGATTCAATATATAGATAGCATATATAAATCATTATAATAATAAACATATAAATAATGTTACTAATAATCAAAGATCACTAGTAAATAATGATATTAATAAATAGATATTCATTAATTATATTAGTAACAAATGAAAGATAATATAGTGGAAGAATATGTGTGTAACTTAAGGGAATAAGTGTAGAGGATTTAATATGAAGCAAGGATAATAAAGAAAAAATAATAAATTACCATAGTGTTAAGGGATACAATTATTAGTAATATAGTTGTGACTTTTGGGAGATAGAAATATAAAATAATTTCCCCAACACTTTAGGAAAAGGGAGAGAGGAGAAAATGGAGGAGACATAGGAGAAAATGAAGGAGTAAATATAGGAGAGAATGAAGGAGGAAATGTATGAGAATATTAAAAGAACAATAATTACGAAATACACTTGAGAATAAAATGAAGAAAACATGGGACAGGAAAAGATAGTCACGTGGAAATCAAAAGGGTAAAATAATTTTAAGAATTTCTATTATTTAAAGGTATGCATACTATTTAAGTTATTAATATTTATTTTTATAACCTGCATATATAATGGACAACTATATATATGAAATGAGCTTGGTCCTATATGACATGATGAATTGTGAAATACAATTATTATGAAATATATTTATATTATATAGTTAAACAAAAATAAACTTAAATATATTAGTAAATATATTTAATAAGAGATATGGACATATATGATTCATAACAATAAAAATTAATTAATAAGCAATTATAATAATGAGAAATGGTGTATATATATATTTTGTAAAGAAAAAAAAATTAGAATATTTAAAGTCTATCCCCTTATTCTCTTATTATAGTCCTGGTGAGGAAAGGTGGATAGATAATTAAAAGACTAACAAACAAGACTCTGCATATATATATATATTTTATATATATATATATATATATATATATATATATATATATATATATATATATATATATATATATATATATATATATATATATATATATATATATATATTATATATATATATATATATATATATATATATATATATATATAAATAGTTATAAATAGTTGATATCTATTAAAGGTGTATGCAAATAGGATCCATCAAATTATGCTATGGGCATCATATGTTTCATTGATGTACTTATAAACTTGAATATATAATCATGTAATTACATTAAATTTTTGTACATTTATATGTGGA
Source organism: Chamaecyparis obtusa (assembly GCA_027943335.1). NCBI lineage: Eukaryota > Viridiplantae > Streptophyta > Pinopsida > Cupressales > Cupressaceae > Chamaecyparis > Chamaecyparis obtusa. The sequence goes on along the minus strand of BSBK01012469.1, from coordinate 73,665 downwards.
TGATATGGGACCATAGAGAGAATGAACATTATGTTCATTAAGAGATAGATCCCATATCTGGAGGGGACTAGAAGAAATTATTATAATTTCCTAGTCTTGATATTGATATCTCACCAAAAGGATGATATAGATGGATCCTTGTATCTGGAGGGGACTAGAGGAAATTGTTGTAATTTCCCTAGTCTCAAGATTATTATCTCACATAGGTAGTATATATACTGATTGCCAGTCATATGCATATGGGTAGACTTGGAATGCATTTATTTTCTTCTAAGAGATTCTTATGGGCAGTGCTCTATGGGATGACGTGTCAATAGCCCAGTTGCTTAGAGTGGATCTTATATCCCTCAAGCTGAGAATCAAGGATTCCTATGAAGCCTGACCTAGAGGCCAGCCTTAATAATCAAATTCCCCCTACTAACATAGAATATAGTACGAGTCATATAAATATTACATGTTATTTTATACTAATGTTGATTCTGCAGGGAAACTATAAAGGGATAATATGAAGGGATATTACATGCTCAAGTTAGATTGCATTGAGAAGAGCACAAGGTAGAGAAGAATGTTCAATATTTGTATTGGAGAAATATATGAGGGAGATGGTGGAGAGATGAAAGAAAATGGAGTGGGCTTCCTTGTATGAAGCATGGAGTGAGAAGTAGAAGGCATGTTTTTATCCAAAGGAGTGTGGGAAAGGAATAGTTATTCATGATGGGGAGCGATACCCTTTTTTATTTCCCAACTCAATCAGCTTGTGCTTGTTAAATTTTTAGATAGTTTTAAGGTTGCATCTCTGCTATTAATTAGTGCTTTGCCAAAATAAAAAAATGCCATAAAAGAGTCACTGAAGGATGTAATAGTTTATAACAAACAAGAATCATACAACATTGTAAATTTATAGGAGTGTTCTCTTTATTCATAAATGAAATAATGTCTCAGACATGTTGTGAGGCTAACACTAAAATGAAAATGAAAAGAGCCTTATACATTTACAGATGCTATGAAAAATAATGTACAAGTATTGTAGGATGACTCATCATTGCTTGAAGACATGTCCGTCATGAGTTATCCTACATCATCTTTAGTCCCCTTTCTCACCTTGCATCCAACTCTTACTTCCTTGCTGCTCTTAGTCTGTGCATTTGAATGATAAAATGACGTTAGATCCTAGATCTAAGGAATTGATGCTTCATATCACACTATATACACACACATCTACAAACATATAAATATGTTCCACACATGCATAATAGGTGCCAATATATCACAGATATATGAGAAAACAAGATTTGTCAAAGCAAGATCCATATGCTCATTTTATCTGACAAGTTTGTTTCTTGTATAAGAGTAGGTACACAGTTATTATTTGTTGACATGTGGGAATCAAGTGGGCTCCCACAAGGGTTGATCCTATCATGGTAATAAAAATAAACATGCAACTCTAAATTTATTTTCTATTACATGATATAGTAACATATTCAAATCAATGGAAGGGAAATCAATTTTTAATGAAAGATAATATACCACATGGATCTAGTTAGTAGCTTCTATAGGTGAATTATAGGTGTTATATGAAGCATCAAAGAGTATTAATAGAAGCCTAAATAGATCAAAGGTCATAAAAAATAATAACGATCGAAGACAAGGATGCATTTATGATTGCTCATAACATCAATGATAACAAGTACTACATGGATACACAATGTGGAAGCATCATCATGCTATAGGATGAGATATATAGCTACATGAAGAATAGCATAGGGGAGGCATTAATACTGATCCTCAAGATAATAGTAGTATAAAGGTGTTCTACCGATGCTATAAGAACAAGATCACTGATATAAAGGGAAGGCACAAAAGTACATCTTATGCTCTGTGATCAAATAGAGGAAGGTTAGAACAAGGGGGTTTTAATACAAGTTGCACCTATAGAATTAGTTGTACAATTAAAAATAAATAATCATGATATCTCAAATCTATCAATGCGGGGGCTATAGGTATGCCATAATAAACAAAAACATATGTTATTTGAATCATAGTGATCAACCTAAATATAATTTTGAGAAAAATATAAAGGAAATGCTATAACATTGAACTTATTAAATACAATAGAGTCATTATTGTATTAGTAATGATAGTATCTCTTTCCAATAGTGATATAACAAAGCACCAATATCAAGTACATAGAAAAATTAATGTATGCAATATCATATTATTAGAGATAAAGATATAACAAAGTCAGATTTGTGTTAAGGGGATTGTTGCAGCAGCACTTTAAAACAACAAAATGTAAAGACCATATACTATTAGGAACATTTTTTCGGGAACAAAAAACATTAAGACTTTCTTTATTTGCTAAAATTATGGCAATGATTATGATTAAAATAGTCATGATAGAAAAGAGGACAACCAATAAGTCCTTAAAATAGTTATGCATATCAAGGTATGCAAGACTGACGATATGTACACAATGTAAGTTTTTGTTATGAAGGAAAATCTTAGTACCATTGTGACCATGTACAACTTGGAGTAGATAAGTTTGACAGAGGTGTCATGTCTACACCAATGCAATATTTATGTAATAAACAACATGAAAAGACTTAAACAATGAAGCTAGACTGATCAAAATATCCATCAAAAGGAGTCACAATATAGTGGAAAATGATGTCAGAAAGAGTGTTCATGATGCATGATAGTTTCTAGATTCAATATATTAAAATACAAAACCTTAGAAATTGCCTCACTCGTTCTTCAAGTGAGTTCATATTTGGTAAATTTAAAAAGTAACTAAAAAGCCACATGCTACATAAAAGTATGGTGTTGTAAACAAAAAATGAAGGTAAAAGAAAACACCTAGTTTCATGAAATAAGAAGCTAATTAGTTTTAATAGCATTTCAAAAAGCTCCAATTTAGATTATGGTGTAAAAGGATAAAAAATCAAAGCTCATTTTTATAATTCTTAGAAAGTTCTCATTGTGTTAATATTAGATTTATAGGCATGGTAATGTCATATCTATGGGACATATATTCAACTATAACAACAAAGAAAGCATCAACTTGTTATAGAGTCTCTGATTTCCATTAAAGAGACATTGAGTTCCATGTTAAAAATAAAGCAAAATGTATCAGTTTATAGAATCAAATCAACCCAAATGCTATAATTTGCAAATTCATGACCCAAAATAGCTCAAGTCAAGTATCAAATAGGTCGAAAGATAGGTCACAACATCCATGAATAGAGCTATAGCCACATTTTTGGAGTGGCACTAGTAAAAGAAAAGAAGATATAGAGATTTACAAGTGTATCTTGCAATGATCAAACCTTGATGAAGTTTGACCATGAAGAAATATACATGAAGTTTCTAATCAAAGCCACAATTACTAGCTAAAGACTGAGAAAGAGAAAGTCACAACCCTTCATAGATCTCAAAGACTATGAATAGAGGAAAAAATCTTACCTGTAGATGTGGGCAATCAGCAATAAAATCATCTTAGAAACCTCCATCAAAGTCCATATAGTCCTCTTCAAACCCTCAATCTAGGAGGTGGGCCCAATGAAAGAGCTATTAATGATGAATGCTAAATATGTCCTATGGGGGAGTAATCTAGTAGTTTTTGTAGTAGTTGAATGTTGCATTCATGAATGTTGTTTGTCATTGATGTCAATACATTGATTATACTAGATATTAGTAGAGAGAGAAGACAATGTTGAAGTAGCGTACATGGAGTATTTCAGATAAAGTTATGGTGGCATTGAGGACATGTTCCTTATGGCATCCTGATATCATAGATAAGAGCATGTACATAAATTTAATTATTTATGTTAGTTATGAGTAATCTAGTGGAAACTGCATTCTGTGAGTGTTCTTGAGAAGTGGCTTGTATTAATCAGATTATATCTCCTAACTGGGATAGAATTTGGAGATGTGAAGTTATACAGAGGTTGAAGACATTGTGGAGGTGACCTAGATAAGTTAGCATAGTCAGAGGTCGCATGTGTGAAGATTTATTACGTTTGAGAGCCAACAATTTTATGTGGTTATGGAAATATTATGTAACGTATTGTGTCTTATAATTGTGTAATTGGTTAAACATAATTGGCTGGACTCAACTATAAATATAACACGTGGTATAAAGGAAGGAATGTTTTCCTTAATTTGTAGAAGAATATATGTATGTTAATTGTGAAGTATATGATGTCAAGTGAGTAGATCTAGTAGTGAGATTTGGTGAAGCATTTGGAGTGGTTTTCACACAAACAAAGTCTAGAGAATACAAGTTGTTGAGATCAATAATTGTTGGTATTATTTTGCTCAGATAATATAGAGATCAGTTGGATAGTGTCTTCAATGATCTTGGCCCTGAAACTATTTGGATAAGTGGTTCCTTCTTCCTTCCTTAACTCCTAACAAGTTTAGAATCTTTTAGTAGGGATTCAAAGTCTCCTAATAGGGATTGATATGTACTGAATGTAATTCATAAGACTCCTTACAGAGTCCATCCTCTCACAGGGAATTTTCATATTAGTACATATGTTATAGGTACCATCCCCACCAGGGTTTACTCTCTGATAAAGAGGTTCCCTAGTCAAAAAATTTGGTGTCATTGTGTATGATTATCTTTCTATGGTTTTTTATTTATATTGATTACATATTTTAATTTAATAAGGATAATAAACATTGTTTTTATCAGATAAATGATTCAAACCCCCCCCTCTCAGTTATCTTGGTGGACTTTACTTTCTAATAATTGGGTATAAAAGAAAAAAGTCCTTGAAGGAAAAGTTTAAACAGCTTAAGGAGATCTATGACAAGTCCATTTCAGAAAAGAATGTCCTAAACTTTTGATGGGAGTTAACTATGAAAACTAAAAAGAAAAGATGAAGACACATCTACTATGTTTAGGACCAAGATATTGGTTGATTATAAAGAATGACAAGACTATCATTGAAGAAGACAAAATTGAAGACTTCACTAAGAAATAAAGAGGACCTATTCATGTGCAACATACTTTCCAGAGAAGCACTTCTGTCAACTCTTCCAAAGAATGAATAGAATCGAGTAAAAACTCTAAAGACATCTCATGAAATTTGGTTAGCTTTGGAATCTAATTTTGAAGGTGATAAATATGCTAAGAGAATTAGATTACACAATTGGATATGTTTATTTCAAGAAGAAAAGATGATGGAAGATGAATTCGTTAGAAGTTATATTGGTAGAATATTAGACATTGTTGTAGGTATTTAAGCTTGTGAAGGAAAGAAGACTGAAGATGAAATCATATGGAAGATCTCAAAAAAATTGACCCCAGTGTTTAAGAAGACAATGCAAATGATTGAACAAGTCATATCTTGTACTAAGAAATTTACCAGAGAAACTCTTCTTGGAAGATTAGAAGCAGTCAAGATAGGTTTGAGACAATCTGGAGATTTTCCTAGAATTGAACTTCATTCAGCGCACTTAGTGTTTGCCCTACTTTGTCAAGGAGTGCAAGTGTCAATGGAGATTATGGCAATAGTAGCAGATCTAAGACTGAAGAAGACAAAAATATTGAAGAAGGAATTGCCTTGCTTCTAAAAAGAGAACCAGAAGGCAAGAAAATCTTAAAATGTTGGACATGTCAAGAATATGGTTGTTTTGCATCTAAGTGTCCTAAGAGAGTAAAGAAATATAGGAAATTTAAGCCTAGAAGATGTAAAGAATGTTATTATGCTAAAGATAAAGAATTTGAAGCTAGCATTGAGAAATTCTTAAGTGAAAGTGATAATGAAAGTGATGATATAGGATTTGTTACAATAAAAGAAGAAAACTCTAAAACTAAATTTAGAGAAAAAAAAGCTTGAGTATATCAAGCCAAAAATAAATCTGATTGGATCATAGATAGTGGTTGTTCACATCATATGACTAGCGATATGAAGAAGTTTATAAAGTTTAACAATTATGATGGAGTAATTGTTAGAGTTGGAAACAATACACCTTGCCAAATAAAATGAATAGGATCTATTGCTCTTGATGGAAAGACTAACACTAATGATGTTTACTTTGTGGATGGTTTGAAACATAATCTTTTGAGTGTTGGACAATTAGTTAACAAGGGATATCAAGTTTGGTTTATTGAGAAGATGTGTGTAATTAAGGATACAAATGGTAAGATGATTGGAATAGGAGCAAAAACTAGAGGTAATGCATTTTAGTTGAATCCTACTGAGATGACATGTTTAATTACTAAAATTGATGACAATTGGTTATGGCACAAAAGGTTTTGTCACATGAACTTTGATAACATTGTGAAAGAAAGTTCCACATTCGCAATAAGACATTTGCCTAAAATTATGAAACCTACTAACATGGCATGTAAAGAACATGTTATGGAAAAGTAGAAAAGAAACTCTTTTCCTAGTAAGAAATTCACTACAGTAGAAAAAATTAGAGATTTCTCATACAGATCTAAGTGGTCCGACAAGGACTAGAGGATTCTATGGTGAAAGGTATTTTATGATTCTTGTTGATGATTTTACTAGAATAATGTGGGTAGCATTTCTTAAAGAAAAATCATAAGCATTTGATAAATTTAGATTGTTTAAGAACAAAGTTGAGAATGAATTAGGAATGAAGATTAAATGTTTAAAATATGATAGAGGTGGAGAGTTTACTTCAAAAGAATTTAATACTTTTTGTAAAGTGAATTTGGCATTAAGAGACATCTTTTAGCCCCTAGAACACCTGATAAAAATGGTATTACTAAAAGAAGAAATAGATCAATAACTGAGGCAAAAAGAGCTATGTTGTTTGAAAATGATGTAGCAAAGACATTTTGGAGAGAAGTAGTGAATACAATAGTGTATACAATGAACATAGTATAGAATAGAGCAGATACAGACAAGAAACCTTATGAATTATGGTTTGGACATGCACCATCAGTAAAATATTTAAATTTTTTAGGAAGTGTTATATTAAGAGAGATGATGACATTGGTAAGTTTGAACCGAGAAGTGATGAAAGTATGTTTCTTGGTTATTCATTGAAAAGAAAAGCTTATAGATGTTATAACAAGAGAACTAAAACTATTGTTGAGAGTGCAAATGTTAAATTGGAAGAAAAGTTCAAAATTCAGGAAAGAATACTTGATTATGATTCAGATGAAGAAGTCTATCCTAAAGTTGATCAAGAAAATGTAGAATTGTTTTACGAAATTGACAATGATTTGGAAAAGGAGATTCATGTCGAGGAACCAAGAGAAGAATCAAGATTAGAACCTAGAGTTGAAGAAATAATTAATACTATAACACCTAACAAAAATCTGATAAGGAATCATCTTGTTGATTAGATTATTGGAAGCAAAGAAAAGGGAGTTATGACAAGAAATAAGGTACAAGAAGAACTATGTTTGATTTCTCAAATTGAACCTAAGACTACTGATGAAGCTTGTAAAGATAAAAATTATATTCAAGCAATGAAGGAAGAATTAGATCAGATTAAGAAGAACAATACTTGGGAATTGGTCCCTAAACCTAAGAACAAAAATGTTATAGGAACTAAATCAGTTTTTAGAAATAGATAAATGAACAAGGAGAAGTTGTAAGAAATAAAGAAAGATTGGTATGTAAAGGATACTCACAACAAGAAGGTGTTGATTATGAAGAAACATTTGCACCTATTGCAAGAATTGAAGCAGTAAGTTTTTTTTTTGGCCGATACATCTTATAATAAATTCAAAGTGTATCAGATGGATGTGAAATCAACATTTCTGAATGGAGATTTGGAAGAAGAAGTCTACATTGAGCAACCTGATGGTTTTCCTTTGACTCAAGGAGACATGGTATGTAAACTAAACAAATCTTTATATGGACTAAAACAAGCACCTAGAACCTGGTATGCAAGATTGGACAAATATTTGGTAAAATTGGGATTTACTTAAGGCACCAAAGATAGTAATTTGTTTCTAAAAGAAATTGAGAATGGTTTATTAATTGTAGTTATTTTTGTTGATGATATAATCTTTGGAGGTGAAGATGAAGCAAGTGATAAGTTTTCTGATGAAATGAAGACAAAATTTGAGATGAGCATGATTGGAGAAATGAATTTTTTTCTAGGATTACAGATTGTACAAAATAGTGATGGTATCTTCTTATCTCAGACTAAGTATCTGGAGGACTTACTACAGAGATTTGGTTTCAAAAATTGTAATCATGTTGGTACACCTATAGTAAGTGGCTATAAGTTATCTACCATAGATGAAACTCCTACAACTGAAGAAAGGAAGTATAGATCCATGATTGGAGGTTTACAATATTTAACACATAGAAGACCAGATACATCACATGCAATTGGTATTGTTGCAAGATTTCAAGCTGATCCTAAAGAATCACATTATGCAACAATAAAAAGAATATTTAGATATGTGAAAGGTACAACTGATTATGGGTTGTGGTATGATAAATCAAATGATTTTACCCTATGTGCATATACAGATACATATTGGGGAGGTAGCGTGGATGAAAAAAAGAGTACAAGTGGTGGAGCATTTTTTCTTGGAGGAAGACTAGTTTCTTGGCTAAGGAAGAAACAAAACTGTATCTCACAAAGCACAATAGAAGTAGAATATGTAGTAGTAGAAAATAATTGTAATCATATAATATGGATGAAACAAATGTTGAAGGATATTGGAATCAAGTTCAATGAGCCTGTTATCATACACTGTGATAACACTAGTACATTAAGTATGTCTAAGAATCTTGTGTTACATTCTAAGACAAAACATATAGAGATCAAGTATCATGTTGTAAGAGAGAAAGTTATAGAAAAATAAGTTAGACTTGAGTATATCAGTATGAAGGAGTAGATTTCATATATATTTACAAAGCCCTTGCCTAAAGATACATTTGATTATTTGAGAGGTATGCTTGGGGTTATGCTCTAGCCTACTTTTGAGTAGTGATGCAGAAAGTTGCATCAGCCCAGTTGTATAGAGCACTATCTTTTTTGGACTATATGTTGATGATTCCTCTATGGGGGAGTATCTTTGTTGTTGAGCTAAGTCATGAAGGACTCTTTGGTAAAAGTTATTTACAAATAGCATCTTTGGACATTCAAGCTTGTATTGATTGACATAGTGATGTTTACCTTGTCATTGATGTCAATGGGGGAGAAGGATACATGTAAAATATTGTTGATGATTAATGAAGAGGATATGAAAAGTGAAGTATTAAGGAGAAGCATACATTTGATTGATTTGATGATTGATGAAGAGGATTTCAAAAGATATTGTAGAACAATAGAGTTGCACTTTGGTATTCATGGAACTTGGATGTTTTTCATCTATGTTGCCATAAATGACAATGGGGGAGATTGTTAAGAATGAATGTTGAATATGTCCTATCAGGGAGTATTATAGTAGTTCTGTAGTAGTTGGATGTTGCATTCATCATTGCATTTGTCATTGATGTCAACACATTGATTATACTGGAGATTAGCAGAGAACTAGACAATGTTTGAAGTAGCACATATGGAGTATTTTAGATTAAGTTATGTGGCATTGAGGACATGTTCCTTATGGTGTCCTGATATCATGGTTAAGAGCACATATGAAAATTCAATTATTTATGTTAGTTATGAGTAATCTAGTGGAAATTGCATTCTGTTAGTGTTCCTAAGAAGCACTTTGTAATAATCAGATTATATCTCCTAATGGGGATAGAATTTGGACATGCAAAGTAATACAGAGGTTGAAGACATTGTGGAGGTTACCTGGATAAGTCAACATAGTCAGAGGTCGCACATGTGAAAATTTATTAAGTTTGTGAGCCGACAGTTTTATGTGGTTATGGAAATACTATTTAACGTATTGTGTTTTATATTTTGTAATTGGTTAAGCTTAATTGACCAACTCAATTATGAAATATTATGCATGGTATAAAGGAAGGAATGTTTTCCTTAATTTGCAGCAGAATATATGTATGTGAATTGTGAAGTATATGATACAAAGTGAGCAGATCTGGTAGTGAGATCTGGTGAAGCATTTGGTACGGTTTTGGCACAGATAGAGGAGATAAGACAAGTTGTTGAGATCAATAATTTTTAGTATTATTATGTTTGGATAAAAGAAAGATCACTTGGACAGTGTGTTCAATGATCTTTCCCCTGAAGCTGTTTGGATAGTGGGTCCTTCTGGATTCCTTAACTCATAACAGGATTAGAATATTTTAACAGGGATTCAAAGTCTCCTAACAGGGACTAATATGTACTAAATGTAATTCATAAGAATCCTTACAGAGTCCATCCTCTCATAAGGAATTTTCATATTAGTACATATTTTGTGGGTACCATCCCCACCGGGGTTTACTCTCTGATCAAGAGGTTCCCTAGTTAACAGATTTGGTATCATTGTGTATGATTATCTTTCTATGGTTGTTGTTTATATTGATTACATGTTTCAAATTTAATAAGGATAATAAAAGATGTTTTTATTAGATAACTGATTCACACCCCCCCTCGACCACCCCCCCCCCCCCCTCTCTGTTATCTTGGTGGACTTTACTTTCTAATAAGAGTGACATGACTATCAAAATGGAAGTAAAAATGATGACTTTAAGGTTTCAATTCCCTATATCCACCAAATGAGATGCCTCTTGTGGCTTTCTTTTATTTTAATTTTCTTTTCATCTAAAATCCCCATAGGTGCATACTCATTTGGTTCGAAAGTGATAATCTATATCAGTAAGTTTTGACACTTCCACAAAAAGATGTAAGGAACAATGTTATTAAAATGATAATTTTTCATATTATTTTATTAACATTGTTTAAAAAATGTGTGGAATGTAGGTTTTTTAAAAGTAAACAATATGTATTTTATTTTACATAATTTAATAAATATTAATACTAAATTTATTGTTTATTATTTTAAAAATTATTATTAAATTAATAATTTAATTAAGTGATTTTAATTATCTCTTAATAAGTTACATTATTAATATAATTAATATTTATGAAAATAATAAACTATAAATTAAGTATTAATTATTATAAAATTAATAAAAATAGTAAATGTCTTATAAATAATTTATCTAATCAATATCTCTGATATTTATTAAATAAATGAATTATAAATCATTTGATATTTGTGATGCAAAATAAGATATTTATTTTTACCTTTAATAAAGTTAAAATGAAATATTTTGGTAGAGTTGTGGCAAAATCTTAACTTCAAAGTTACAGTTATTAAAGTATGCAGGGACTTATTACATTTTAGAGGCTCTTTATGAGGTGTTTAGAGGACATGGATGCTTTTATGAGGGGGTATTTATGATGATATTTATGTGGCATGACTTTTAGGCCACTTTTATGTCTTTTTGAAGTCCTTTGAGGGGATAAAAAATGGCTTGATTGACTACATCTGACCTAGAATTTATTTCTCATTTATGATGCATTTGGATTAGAAAAGCATAAGTATGAGTTAAAGGCTAATTGTTCATGAGTTATTTTTCCCCTTGGTTTGATGCTTTATAAGATTTTCTGAGTTCTTGGTAGAGTTAAAGTGTTTTTGTAACCTATTTTAGAGAGCTTATACATAAATTTGTAACACCTATTCGTTGTAATTTTTAGTTCGTGCCTTCTCTTTTTTATGTGTTTGTGTATCACATATTGATGCCTCTAACAAAAGCATATAGTCTTTGTAGGTTTAGAGTTTTTGTTGAGTCATTTCTAAATTGTGAGGACATTTTTTCTCTTTTTAAGGACTACTATTTTATCCTTCTTACAAATTGTTGATGCAAGGAATATGTGTTATTGAGTTGTGTAGGGAATATTTTTGTTTCTGGTTCTATTGTGTGTTGGTTATCTATTAAGTCTCAAAGATATAGTCTGGTGCATCACCCTTTAGGAGTTAGATTTCACTTATATGCATCCTTCTACCCCTTTCATCTACAAAATCTTATTTTAGGTAAGTTTAGGTGAGTACCACAAGAACCAACTTTCTCTAGAGGTCAACTTCCAATATCTGATCCTACAATCATGGAAGCTTTCCCATGTTCACTTATCAGTCAAGTTTACTCAATAGGGGTGCACTATTTAGGTGATAACAATTTTTGGCACGCTCGGTGGAATAGTTTAGACTATTTTAGTCCTAACATTTCCTTATATTACTATTGTTTGGTCTGTACAATAGTTTTTTCTTCCTTTATAGGCATAAAAGAGACACATCTGACAACTCTAGAGGAATATCTATTAGTTTTAAGAAGATAAAGTAACAGTATGTGGAAAATCAAAACTTGGTTATTCTATTTTTCAATGATTTCAATGATTTTTCATCTTTTATTAATGTTTCAACATGTCTTATTTTTATGGAAGTATGCCTTACCATCCTTCTTTCCATGAAAGTACTCCCCATGTCCCATATTACCAACCATATCAAGAAATATATGCTGCTAGGTTTTCCCATAAAAACCAAAATAATAATGTGGAAGAAAATACCCATCAAGTTCGATATGTTTACCACCCACCCAACCCTACTCAAATTCCATGGCATCTAGTGTATGCTCATCAGAAGCACTGAGAAAAGCATTTTATACAAAGTCAGTCTGGTTATGCACAAAATCATCTTTAGAATATTGAAAGCATAAGCATACAAGACATATTGTTAGGTTTTAAAGAGAAACTAAGCAAGGTTTAAAGAGAACAAGAGTGTATCTTTCATTAGAAAGAGTGGGGTTACTAGGCTTACCAATATCAGAAGGAGTCAAAGGCCCCAAAAAGACAACATGAGGAGGATCTTGCGAGGGATTTGGCTAGAAAGGAAGAGAAAGGAAGATTATTACTTGATAGATCCAAGGATCTAGAGGCTCAATCAGCACCTTGTATTCCTAGTTTCAAGATGACTTCCCTTGAATCTATAAACTAGCCTGTGAGGGTGGACATTCCCAAGTACAAATATCCAAGTTTTAAGCAAGGCTTTCTTCCATAATCCTTTATTAAGTTTGATCAATATGAAATTCCCAATTTTAAAGGACTCCATTCAGTGCAATAGAAGATAGTACCCATACACAAATAGTCCACCACTTTACAAGAGTAGTCTATTTAGGAGATTGTTAAACCTCAAGCGACTCCTCATATTTCTTAAAATCCTTCCCCAAGTCAAGCTTCTTGTCCTACCACTATTTTCCTTTACCCTTGAGGATCTATTATTTACCAAGGAGGTTGGTTTGATAACAAAATTAAGGGATTTGAGGAGGTAGAAGAGCAAATTGTGGCTGGTGAATTTTCATTTGATGAAGAAAAATGACAATTGGGCTTGTTGTAGGATGATGAATATGATTAGTTGAAGCAGCAACATCTAGACAAAGAAGGTAGTCCTCAGTATGAGGTTTTTCCTTACTTATTTAATGAACTCCCTTGTTTTGTTGATGAGGATGAAGAAGACACAAAATTCTTGCTATCAACATAAGTTTAGGAGGAGAAAAATGATGAGTGTGTAGCATGGTTTGATGAGTTACCTTATTTTATTGAATGTAGTAGTGAGGATACAACTACATTCACACTAAAAATGAATATGGAGTAGAAAAAAGACATTAAAAATGTGATGCCCAAAAGTTGGGTCAAAACACAACCAACAAATTTTTTAAAAGTGATAAAGTTCCTACGATCATGATGCGGGTTAATGAGTTCAACGACGAGGTTACAATGAATCAGGTGAACAACCTCGACAATGTTGTCTATAAAGGATGCTAGACGAATATTAATAATTATAAAATATTAATTAATTAATATAATAATTAATTATTATATTAATTAATTAATATTTTATAATTATTAATATTCGTCTAGCATCCTTTATAGACAACATTGTCGAGGTTGTTCACCTGATTCATTGTAACCTCGTCGTTGAACTCATTAACCCGCATCATGATCGTAGGAACTTTATCACTTTTAAAAAATTTGTTGGTTGTGTTTTGACCCAACTTTTGGGCATCACAAAAAATAATGATGAGTTGTTGTCTCCCACTAATCAGTGTGATAACTAGGCCTTGAGCCATGAAGAAGCACATGACATTAGCCAAGTTTTGTGTTTTAAGGAGGTAGAATTCAACAAGATTTTTCAACAAGTTGATTCACAAGCTTTTCTTCTGGAGGTAGATCTAGGAGTTCCCATAAGCTTCCAAGAAGGCTTCCATGCTATTAAAAATATTCTTTTCAGAAGAGCAAGGATCATGTTGAAGAAGACATGTTTAGGGATGAACTGGAGATTTTTTGCCTAGACCTCGATACAAAACAAATGTCTCATAGGTTTGAAAGTCAAGAGAAACATGAATATAATATGGAGGCAACCTTTTAGTAGCTAGAGGCATATGAAGTGGATTATTTGAATCAATAGAATAGTTTCAAATAAGAAACATTCCATTAGCCTAAAACTAGAAACAAGAGCTCTAAGTTCGTGCTCTCAAAAGGATACCCTATCAGACATTTTTCCACAATGAAGGTTGAGGATAAGGAGGTGTCTCAAGATGAGAAAGTTGCATCCCAAAGGAGATAAGATCCATTCACATACCCACATCAGGAACATTGCATATGTATGCACCCAAAAATGGTCGCCTAGACTTTGGGCCCCATTTATTCAATTTATCAATCCTGAATCATTTTGATCATTTATCAATATTGTCAACAATATCAATCTCTTGATCAAATCTTAATTTCGATCATATATTGGATTTTTATCCTATGGGCTAACCATTTATCCTAAGTCTTTATTTGATTAAAAGGAATATTTCCTCCCCTTTTAATTAAATAAAAAGCCCCCACCTTTCCTCTTATCCTAAGTTGCACAAATAAAGCATTATTCCTATTTTATAAAAAAGGGAAAAAGCACTTTTTGTCTCACATGAGGCTCAAAAGTCAACACTTCACTCTCATTGGAGGATACTTGTGCACATGGATTGCTCCTCTTTCTAGCTCCACCGCTGATTAAGTCTTTTTGCCTCTTAATCTCCATGGTCCATTTCACCTCATTTCTTATAAAAGGAGAGCTCTCTCCTTCATTTGCATACCCACATTTTTATGCTATTGTTATGCTGCAGGTTTTGGAGCCTTTTGAAGACATCATTGCATCCAAGCTTTGAAGACCTTGTTGTTGCATTCCATTTAGTTTGCTTTCATAGTTGCATAATCATGACATTCTTAGTGTAGATTTCCTTTTATGCAATCTCACATAGTCTAAAAAGGAAGGATTTGTAATCCATTGCTATTTCCTTTCATAGATTAGATTTCTTTTCAAGCATTGCATTGCATTTTCATTCTTGATTCTTGAGGATATTGGCATTGTTGCCCTTGTCTTCATTTGAATCTCTCATTGTGTGGTTGACTAGCAAGGTCACCTTCTTGTAGCTCTAGCTGAGAGCAAAACTCATAGTCCCTTGCAACTCCATGCATAGAGAGCTATGAGCCGCTTTGTGAGGCCTCATTCTTGAGCAACCTTGCAAGTAATGGTTCATAGAAGTGCATATTTTAGTGTGTACATTTCTGGCGCCCACCGTGGGGCAGAGTAGATAGCTTTGTCCTTTTATTTGATGCATTTTTCGTCATTTTCGGATTAACTATCGGAAAAATCTGTGTCTCTGGTTTTCTGTCTCAGATTATCGCGCGACACTTCTCAGAAATATCGCGCGATATACTTCCTGTCTTGGCGCGATACTTCGCTCGGAAAAAGTATCGCACGCCTATAGCGAAGTATATCGCCTGGCATCGGGCGAAGTATCGCCTGGCATCGTGCGAAGTATCGCTCGACTGGGGAAGTATCACCCGACTATAGGAAACTGTGTCGTGCGATACTGTTGGAGACTGAGAAACATCGCCTGGTCTGGCAGAGACTTGCTCTTTTGGTTTTTTTTTTCCGAATTCGACTATTTTAGCTTGCTGTTTTGTTGTACTTTGTTTAATTAGGTCTAACCTGCTTTTTTTAGCTTAAATCCATTAGATTATTGCACATTTACATTTGGATTTTGATTTTGCTAACATTGTGGGCCTAACAAGTTGTGTTTGTAGGTGCTCTCCTTTGCTTAAAAAATTGCTAAAACCGCATGTCAAAGAGGGCTACTAACAGTTTTTGCAGGGCTGCCCAAGCATAAAAACAAAAAAAAAAAAAAAAATTTTCCATTTCTCGCTTATTGTTGTTTTCCTTTCATTTGTGGCATTTACTAATTGTATTAGGAATCTTAATACCTTGTGAAAGGGATTTTGAGGTGGTAGGAGAAGTATGCTCTTCACCTTTAGGTGAATCAGAAAATCTTGACCCATCTTAAGGTTTTGGAAGCAAGGGGGTAATTGATCTCTTTGCTTGGTGTGTTTGGGAAAAATTCTTGAGATAGGGGAGTATGCTCTTCACCCTTGTGGTGAATCAAAAACCTTGAACCTCAAGATTTGATCCATTTTGTTTAGTTTAGGAATCCTTTAGAGGGCCTGCTCTTGAGCAATCAAGAGGAACGACTCAAGTGGGGACAACCTTGTCATCATTCTCCTTGGTGGCAAGTGATTCCAACTCACTATAATCTCAAGGCTATCAAGGACACCAAAAACCTTGATAGACATAACACTTGTCTTCGCTTGATGTAAGTACTTGTGGGATTGTGACCATGAGGAAAACATTGAGCAAGAATGCTTAAGGTACTCTTGAGGCCGCGAGGTCCTAGTCCTTTATGAGGAGCAAGAGGGGTGTTGTGAACGGAAATCCTCATTAAGAACCATTAGATAGAAGCCACCCTCTTTTAGCCGCTTATCTTCTTAGTGCAAGGATTGATCCAAGTGGTTTACCCGGATCACCTTAAGATACTCACCATATGTGTCCCTTTGGTTGTGTCATTTTGACATTTCCATGACAAAGCCAATATCTCTTGTGGGCAACCACTTGGTGTGAGGCAAGGGGGCATCAAGTTGTGGGCTAAGTTGATAAGTATTGAGCCTTGTCTTGTAGGTAGTAATTGCTTGATTTGTCTTCGATTGTGTGATACCAGTGTAAACGTTCTCAACATACAAACAATCGGTAGCATTCATAGGGTGCTTTTTCAATTTTGATATCACAAGTGTTTGTCTTGGCAAGGTTGCTTTTGCCCTTGTTTCAAGTGCTTGAAGACATGTTTGATCCTTTACTGTTTGCAAACCTGTCCAAATGCTGTTGAATTTGTGACTGAAACCAAGAACATCAACCCTCAGACTGAAAATTTTGACCAAACAGACCCAAAAACGCAAATTTCACACAATTCTGGTCAAGAGTTGAATAATTCTGTAACAGTATCGCACCCTGTAAGGCGAAGTATCGTGCGATACTTCGCACATGTTAGAAATATCGCACCCTTTGAAGAGGAATATCATGCGATAGTTCGCCCCTGACGGACTATCGCCCTGCCTGCCTGGGGTATATCGCCCTATAGTATTAAGAAATATCGCCTGTCTTAGGGCGAAGTATCGCACGGGTAGAGGTTTATCGCCCCAGTAGCCTGGAGTATATCGCCTGACTCATTTTTGTCGTGCTTAAATTTTGGTCAGTTTCAGTTGCTGTCAATTAGGCCAGGTCTTAGAACAGGCTTCTCACCCTGACGTTTGAAATTTGTCTTGACTCCCAATCTCTGGTTCTTAGTTCTTCGGGATAGCATCGTTTGGTTTACAAAGTCACTTTGGAATAATTGTCAAATTAGAAAGCCATTTTTGGTGCCGAGGTTCATCTTTAAAAGTGTTAGCTATATTCTGGGAAAATTTCAATTCTCTTATTGTCCAAATCGCTTTCATTTTCAATTATCTTTTGGCCTAGTCCAACCTCCTGATTCAAAAGTGCAAGGGTAGTCACCCTTTGATTTGAAGCACCTCTTTGACAGTGTTGGTAAAGCTCCCTTTCTTTTTTTTCAGCTTTCTTTGGACAATAGAGGATTTCGATTATCCTAGTTTGGTGTGGACACTTTGAAAGGTCACCTTATCATTGAGAATATCTCTTTTTCATGTCAGTTACGACAAGGTACCAAGTTAATCAAGGGAAGCGACCCCCTGTTGCCTTTAGCCAGTTACCACCTATCAAGACCCGTCGACAACCTAAGGGAAAAGGACCCCTTTTTGACCACTCTCCTAAGAGTGAATTCGAGGTTTGTTTCAATCCGGGAGCTAACCCTAGTGAAGTGAGCACCTCTTTCATACCACTTTCATCAAGCATGGACATGAGTTACACTTTCACCCGGCAACAAAGAGAAGCCATGAATCAAACTCTCGAGGATATCTTTCAACGACACAGAGGAGAGTATGGTGGTTCTTCTCATGCCAGTCCACCCGGGTCACCTCCTAACAACGCGAGGTATTTTGATGCTCAACAACGAGCTGAAAGACAGCATAAGTCAGCCCACTCAGATTCAGGGTCACAACACGAAGACCAGAACAACGAATCTGGTGATCACCATATCAACGCAGCTAATGCAATAAGGCATTCAAGACAGACCTCCCCACTTAAGGACACTTCTCGATATGCAAATACAAGATTAAGAAGCATTGAGAGAGAGAAGCAAGCCTACTTAGATGAACAGGCTGCAAAAAAGGAAAAATTCCGACAACTAGAGGAAGAGGAACGTGCATTGTTGGATATACAGAAAAGAGTCGCCCAAGAAGAGGAAGATAGACTCTATGCACAACAACTCCAAAATCGATCTAACAGGAGGGGAGCCAATAGTGGGACCAACTCGCCCCCATCTACCCCTTCCCCTAGCCCTCGAAGAAGATCAAAGACACCCTCACGATCCCCAAGTCCTAGAGGAAGAAGGACTTCAAGATATGACCATCATAGGAGACAATCGTCTCATAGACATTCAAAGCAACCCTCCCAACGAGCACATCATGGCTCACAACATGGAGGCAGTTATGCTAAATCCGATCATATGGATTTCATGACTATGCAACAAGAACCATCCTTTCAAGCCTATGTGGAGCAATACGTGGAACAAAACAAAGACCAATTTTTGGAAAGTCTTATCAACAAAGGCGCTAAAGTTCCATATAACTTTGATGTTCACCAAAAAATCAAGAAACAGAATCCTTCAACTGATGAGTTAATCTTACAAATGCAAAAGGATATAGACAGAATGAAGGCTCCCAAGAGTACATTTCATTTGGACTCCATATGTCCTAATCCCATTGACAAAAGTGTGGTGATGGTAGAATTCCCTAAGAAAGTTGAATTCCCAACATACGACAAATATGATGGCACGGGTGACCCTCATGACCATGTTCGACAATTCTACATAATGAGCTTTTCCTTTCACCACGAAGACTCCTACTTGCTGCGATTATTCCCAAGGAGTTTAAAAGGTCAAGCCATGGAGTGGTTCACCAACCTTTCCCCTCCAGTAAGGACATTTAGAGAACTTGTCCAAAGATTTGTGCAACATTTTGCCTACAATTTATCTAGGTCGGTCACCATGCTTGATTTGTGTAAACTTAAGCAGAATCAAGGGGAATCTTTTGTCACCTTTTTGCAACGATGGAGGCGATTGTGTTCGAAATACCCAAGGACAATCCCTGAAGAAGAGAGAATTGATATCATTGTGAACAATCTAATACCAGAACTCAAGTATGAAGTCAAGAAGATTCCATTTAATTCTTTTGATACTATGGTAGAGGTGGCATGTCGCATTGAGGATGTCCTGAAAGAACAAGGAATTTTGGCTAAACCAACAAATAACAACAATAGCCAAAATAACAATACTAATGGTAACAAGGACAAAAAGAACTCTTATTGGAACAAAAACAAGCAAGTCGTCAATGACGGAGTTGTTGATTCATCTCAAGTCAAAAATGAAGGAGTTCTTAATCTCTCGCATGCAGTTCAAGCTATGAAGTTGCAAACATCATCAACGCAACAAGACAAACCTCAGTATCAAAAGAGATCTAAAACGGAGAAAAGACAATTCACTAAATTGGGAGAATCCTATGCAGATGTTTTTAAGACACTCGTTGCTCATAATCTGGCGCACCCACAGGATCCTACAAAACATCGAATACCAGATCCTTTACCTCATTGGTGGGATGCTAAGGCTTTTTGCGTTTTCCATAATGGGATTGGACACGACATAGAAAATTGTTTCAAACTCAAGCATCTTGTCCAAGACCTTATTGAGAAAGGACAATTACAAGTGGATGGGTTAACTACTAATGCGGACCATAAAGCCTTTAAAGAGCCCTTGCCTAAATATGAAAAAGGAGAGAATTCTAGTAAGAATGGCAAGGCGGCTATTAACTATACATACACACACGCTGATAATGTGATTAACATGCTTGAAGTGGCTGACGATAATATCAACATGGTGAGAAAGAAAGATCCTTATGGACATAATGTGGACTCAATTCCTATGACTAATGAAAGACCCGCTGTGGTGATAAGAGGTCCTCACACACAAGGAATGCCCCGGTCCCTCAATGTTGTCACTAGGGGACAGGCTCAAGCACCCATTATCATCAAAGGTCCTAGCACTAGCAAGTCTAAACAACCCACGTCCAAAGGTGCTCCTCCAAAACCTGTCGTTGGTCCTGATTCCAATTATAACCTTATTGACCAACTACAACGAACACCCGCTCAGATATCCATTTTTGAGCTTTTAGAATTATCTCCTAAGCACAAGCGCGTCCTCGAGGATGCCTTGCGAACAGCCAATGTCCCTAATAACTTAGATGTCGACCAATTCCAAAACATGGTCAACCATTTGGCTAGCCCTCATTTCCTCACCTTCTCAGAAGAAGATGACAAATCCATTAGTCACCCGCATAATTTGGCCTTACACATCGAGGTCATGATTCATAAAACCCGTGTTAGACGTGTACTGATAGATGGGGGTGCGGGGCTCAATATTTGTACTCTGAGTTTGCTGCTAGCTCTAGGGTATTCTGAGAACGTCATTGACACAAAGAAAAGAATCACAATCAAAGCATATGATGAAGCAGAAAGAAGTTCTAAGGGATTGGCTGTTTTGCCTATTCGTATTGGTCCTGTAGAAAGAGACATATTATTCCAAATTGTTGATGTCGGACCTCTCGCCTACAACATTTTGCTAGGTAGGCCATGGATTCATGAAATGCAGGCAGTCCCATCGACATATCACCAGTGTGTTAAGTTCCCCCATAATGGTGTAGAAATTTGCATCCCGGGAGACAGTGCTCTATCAGTTAATAACATTTCTGCGGGATCACATGTACCTTTGAATAGAGAAGCTGACAATCTTAGTAGTTCACTTGAACAATGTAAGCAGAAATTCAAGACCGTGGACCTTGGGATGGGAGATTATAAGATTGATTCTTTTACAAAAATGCCAATCTCTCCTAGGTCTTATGGGAGACCCTCCCCAAATGTGAAGCCTTCATCATCAGCAATGATGTTATTTGGGAAATTTGTTGAGTCTTCGGTCCCCATTCAAGAAGAGAAAGAGGAAGTTGCTGTAAGGAACTGGATATATCACGAAGAGAAATACAAACATAATGAGAATTTTGCTCCTTCACCTGAAACTTATGGGAAAGGATATACACTGGTCAAAAATATGGGATATCCGGGATTTGGTCCCCTTAGTCATAGGCTAGATGCTAAAGCTGAGCCTCTTGATCATGCTCTCTTTGGACGCAAAAATAAGTCCACAATCGGCTTAGGTTTTGAGAACAAGAAGAAGAAAGGTATCCCTGTCCCAGTGGCAACGGACAGCGACAGTGATGCAGATTATACGCCCGATCTCTCCAATCAACAAGATGTGCCTGATGATTGGGTGCCCTCAACGAATCTCCTTTGGGGAGATTCCACAGATTTGATGCTTAATAATCCTACTATCCCAGCTGCGACGGATAGTGATTGTGTGACTTCTAGATCGACAAAGGAAAATGTTACTGTCCTAGCTGCGACGGATAGTACCAATACTAGAAAGGGAGAAACCCTCCCTAACCTTGAGGCTTCTACATCACGAGGCCTAAATGATGACTCAGAGACAGACTCCCATGAATATGAATGGGATTCGCTTTCAGATGCAACAATTGATCTAGATGTGGATATTATCCACGCCTATAGTACCCAACCCGATGCAACTAACGATCCTAGTGTCAGACTAGAGGATTGCCCTCCTCAAATCGCCTTAGTAGACGATGCTTCGTTTGATAGGATGAGCCCCAATTCAGGTATCTTAGGAGAAGACTTGATGAGCTCCGATTATATGGTCACCAGAGATGACACCTTTCACATTCACAACATCGAACCTACCATTGACTTGCCCCTTGTCCACTTTGACCTGATTGACTGGCCCCAGCGCCACCATGAGCCCACATTCCTCACATTTTGCAATGATTACGAAATTGCTTGCTATCTGAATGCTCTCGAACCCGTGGCTTCTTCCACCAGTGAACCAACAACCAGCATGACGGAGCCTGATATTAAGTACCTCAGTCTCAAAACAAAAGAGAAAAAGAAAAATAGGTCTGATGGCGAAAACCACTTTGTGGCGGTGTCAGAACCAAAAATAGTAAAAAGAAATGACGCATCCAAAGGTGAAAACCTCTTTGAGGCACCTAAGGATGGGGTACTTAATAACTTGCCGAGTTATTTCCAGGATAGATCATCAATCTTGATTGAACCAACAAAGCCGGTCAATCTAAACACAGAAGAAAACCCTCAGATAGTCCATCTTGCTCAGTCTTTATCAGAGGAAGAGACCAAGGCATATGTACAGTTTTTACAAAAAAAGAAAATTAATTTTGCATGGACCTACTCAGACATGCCAGGGCTTGACACAAATCTCATAATGCATCACTTATCTATAGCTCCAGGAGTCAAGCCAGTCAAACAGAGACTAAGAAAAATGCATCCACATATAGCTCTACTTGTCAAAGGAGAATTAGAAAAGCTTTTGAAAGCTGGATTTATTAGAGCCATTGATTATGCAGAATGGATCTCGAACATAGTACCGGTATCCAAACATGATGGGTCCATTCGTGTCTGCACAGATTTTAGAGATCTAAACAAAGCATGCCCAAAGGATGACTTTCCACTACCAAACATTGACATGATAGTGGACATGACGGCGGGCTATGACATATATTCCCTAATGGATGGTTTCTCGGGGTATAATCAAATCAAAATAGCTCCTGAAGACCAAGAGAAAACAGCATTCACATGTGCATGGGGAACCTACTGTTGGAACGTCATGCCATTCGGGTTAAAGAATGCAGGAGCAACCTACCAAAGAGCTATGACAACTATCTTTCATGATATGATGCACAAAAATATGGAAGATTATGTGGATGATACCCTGGCAAAATCAAGAAAAAGGGACACACACCTCAATGATCTGGAAGTAATTCTAGATCGTATGGAACAATTTCAACTCAGATTGAATCCAAAGAAGTGCGCATTTGGCGTCACCTCAGGCAAACTTTTAGGATTCATAATATCAGCAAAAGGTATCGAGGTTGATCCCGAAAAGGTCCAAGCAATCCTAGATATGCCACCTCCTCGAAATATCAGCCAAATGAGAAGTCTTCAAGGACGTCTTCAATCAATTAGGAGGTTTATTTCTCAGCTTGCAGATAGAGCGCAACCCTTCAACAAGACATTGCATAAGGGTGCTTCTTGTGTTTGGAACGAGGATTGTCAAAGGAGCCTAGATCAGATCAAACAATACTTGGCTAATCCTCCGATCTTAATGCCTCCTATTCCAGGGAAACCATTGCTTCTATACATCTCAGCTACAGACACTTCCCTGGGGGCATTATTGGCTCAAACAGATGATACTGGGAAAGAACGGGCCATCTACTATATCAGCCGTACTCTAGTCTCTTATGAGATCAATTACAATAATATTGAGAAGTCTTGTCTCGCGGTGGTGTTTGCTTCTCAAAAGTTGCGCCACTACATGCTTGCTCATACCATACACTTGATTGCCAAAATTGATCCCCTTAAATACTTGCTTGGTAAGGCTGCCCTGACGGGTAGACTTGCTAAATGGATGATGGTCCTCACTGAATTTGACATAGAGTACGTTGAAAGGAAGGCAATAAAAGGGCAAGCTATTGCTGACCAATTAGCTGATTTTCCAATCCAAGATAGTATGCCAGTCCAAGTGGAATTCCCAGATGAACACATCTTATATACCACTACTCGCATTTGGACAATGTTCTTTGATGGCTCCCGCATGCAAAATGGGTCAGGTGCTGGAGTGTTATTTGTTTCTCCACATGGGTACAACATTCCAAAGTCTTATAAACTATTATTCCCATGTACCAATAATATTGCAGAATATGAAGCTTTAACTAATGGCTTGAAAATGGCTATAGAATGGAATATCACAGAATTACATGTCTTTGGGGATTCTCAGCTAATCATCAACCAAGTCAATGAAGAGTATCAAACCAAGGATGACAAATTGATACCTTATAAAAAGATGGTTGATTCTTTGAAACGCTATTTCACCTTTGTGACGTTTCAACAAATCCCTAGGATAGAGAACAAAGCTGCAGACGCCATGGCCACATTGGCTTCACTTCTTCAGTTGGAGACACATGAATCCAGATTTGAATTCCTGGTGGAAGAGCTACACCATCCCATCTTTGACTCATCTGAAAGCCGTGTCATTTGTGCCATTATCACACACGAGTCCTCCCGATATGGTGCTATCTATTCATATCTTCGTGATGGCATCATCCCTGACACATTCACCCGCTCCGAACGCCGAAACCTCATCCGTAACGCCTCTCGCCACACCCTCATCTCTGGTGACTTATATAGAAGGGGTTTAGATGGGACACTCCTTAGGTGCTTGGAAAAGGAAGAATCCAACCAAGCGTTAGCTGACATCCACGAGGGCATTTGTGGTGGGCATTCTAATGGTCTTGCCATGGCCCGAAGGTTGCTTAGGGCGGGATATTATTGGCCCACAATGCAGATAGATGCAGTCACCTTTGCTAAGTCATGTGAAAAATGTCAGAAACACGGCAACCTGATTCATGCTCCGGGTAGGGAACTAATCCCTTCTATTTCTCATTGGCCATTTCAGCGCTGGGCCTTTGATCTGGTTGGGCAAATTCACCCCAACTCATCAGGTGGACACAAGTTCATCATTACTGCCACTGACTACTTCACAAAATGGGTAGAGGCTGTACCACTTTCTGTTGCTTCAGGAAGGACCATTTCTTTGTTCATCTTGAACCATATCATTTGCCGATTTGGAGTGCCTTCTGAGATCATTACTGACAATGGAGGTCAATTTAAGAATAAAGACCTAAAGCACCTATGCCAAAAGTTTAAAATCAAGCAACATTGGTCCTCCATATATTTCCCACAAGGAAACGGACAGGCAGAAGCTTCTAACAAAACCATTCTTAAGATTCTTCATAGAACAGTACACAAGAATGGTAGGGATTGGCACTTGCAAATCAATCCAGCACTATGGGCTTACCGAACAAGCATTCGCACACCTACAGGGGCCACTCCTTTTTCTCTCACCTATGGCGCTGAAGCAATATTGCCTTTGGAAGTCGAGATACCATCCCTTAGAGTCTCACTCAAAGGATTGATTACAGATGAGGATTACCGTGCCATGAGGTTGCAGGAACTAGAACTTCTAGATGAGAAGCGTAAGGCTTCCTTTGATCATATGAGAGCGTATCAGAAACGTATGTCCAAGGCATTCAACAAGAAGGTTCGCCCTAGAGAATTTCAAATAGGTGATCTTGTTTTACGAGAAAACCCTAAGAACCAGCAAAACAGAGAGCAAAAGGGCAAGTTTGAACCTAACTGGCTTGGACCATATGTCATCACAGCTGCTTTTGGTACTGGTGCGTATTTACTGTCAGATCCTGATGGAGAACAGCTCCCTGATCCCATCAACATTGTGCACCTTAAGAAGTTCTATCCTTGATGCCCATTCTGTCTGGGGGCATCTTTTGTATATATCTTATTGATCCTGAAAAAATACCAAAAAAATTGATATATGATTGCTGAAAAAATCCTAAAAAAGCATAAAAAGTCCTGAGAAAAAACTACAAAAAAATCAAAAAAATTCAAAAATTCAAAAAAATAGAAAAAGTGCCTTGGTGAAAACCTAGCAATAGGCGCCTTGGTAGCAAAAATACAAAAAAATCAAAAAAATGAAAAAATGAAAAAAAGATTCCAAGTGGTGAAAACCTGGAAACAGGCGCTACTTGAGGCCTTTGCACCCCTATTTGTTAGCATGCGTCCTCGACACTTAGCCACTTGTCATCATGCCTTGACCTTATTTGGCCTAGTCTGGAATTGGTCTTTGTCTTTGTCTAGGGGGCATAACTGTTCGCATAGGTCCTTTTGGTGAGTTTGTCTCTTGGGGCATTTCACAACAGGTGTTTTTCAACACCACCCCAAACAGTGTTTTTCAACACTACCCTTGCGTCGAGTGTTTCTTAACACTTATCAGATGTCTTACCCAATAGTCCACAGTATGATGCGATATTTCTCATTTGCAGATAAGATACTCAGAATTTGACTCTATGACCAACACACACGCACTTAAACAATCAACTCGCTGGCGATATGATGACTTTATTTTTCTTTGTGTGCTGTCTATGAGGATTTCTTTTGATGAGTGATCTCTCCCTGAGAAGTTTTCGATGATGCATAGCTAGAAGACTGAGGGAATGAGAACATGTTTTCTTTCTTTATCTGCTTGTGGGTATATTTTGTTGATTCTAACTGTCATGAGCATTTATGCTGGTCCTACTTGACACTATGGATTGACAAGGTATTATCCTTGACTGTTTTGCGAGTGCATGCTTTTAGCTATCCTGACTTTCATGTGTCTTGATACAAGCATAATCTCGCCATATCAAACTTAGGTAATCTCACTGCATTAGTCATCTTGACCTATATGTCTTTGATGCCTAGGTAAGATTTCCACATTTCTATCTGATAAAGATCATATTCATATCCACATAGTAAAGCTAGTGTGCATTGTATGATCTTACGACGCTACCAATAACGCTCGATGATGATAATTAGATGTCTATAAGCGTCGTGATCTTGCAAGTCAACCACTTTCATAGTAGCTTGCATTTTTAGGGTCATGTTAGTTTAATCTTGCATCTTGCACATGGAGAGAGCTCTCCTTCTCATCCTACATGGACCTGTTAGTCAACTGCGCTCACCTTCTCTTCTTCTTGATCATGTCTTTCGCTCCTTGTCTTTTTCATCTCGAACCTGTTCCTGTTCATCACAAGGGGTTAATCACATCATCATATCTATATCAAGAACTGTCATTTTCAAGAAACATAAGTCTACATCATACATATGAGAATTAAACATACAACTATGAGAGAGAGAACATACATAAGCACATACATAAGCATTTTGAGCAAAATGACAAGACAATATACATAAACTGATACATCCATCATAAGTGAGACAAATACACATGATATACCGAACATCCAGTAATCTCATAAATCAATAAATGTCATGATATACAATATGAGATCCCAAAATCTGGATCAAAAGTCTCAAAATATGTCCAAACATCTACAACCTAAGACCTAAGACTCGCTACCACCCTCGTGAGGAGCTCGTGGTGGTGGAGGAGGCATAGCTCTCCTATCAAAAGCCACGTCTGATACCCCTGCCCGCTGAGAGTATGATGGTGCTCTCTCACCCTCAGGGACGGCCTGCAGATATAATCCGTGATAATAAGCAGCCCTCGCTGACTCCCGTCGGAGCTCCAGTGCCTCGG
The DNA here is from genome assembly GCA_027943335.1 of Chamaecyparis obtusa. Taxonomy (NCBI): domain Eukaryota; kingdom Viridiplantae; phylum Streptophyta; class Pinopsida; order Cupressales; family Cupressaceae; genus Chamaecyparis; species Chamaecyparis obtusa. The sequence goes on along the minus strand of BSBK01012469.1, from coordinate 45,928 downwards.
TCTGTGCCATCGCCTCACGGCGTGCTATCTCTGCTCTAAGATCAGCTATCTGCTGATCCCGCTCTGCCCTCAAATCCAGGAGCTGCTGATCTCTCACAACTATGGTGGTCCGCAGCTGCTGTATCTCTGCCTCCCGAGCCTGTATCTGGGCTCTCAGGTCCTCTCCCCCCGCAGGCTGCTCCTGCTGTACCTCTGCCTGCCGGCGAGCTGGTCTCGCCTCCTCCTCAGGAGTGGCTGATCTCTGTCCCCGTGACCGTTTCCGGCCACCTGATCTCGACCCCTCTCCTCTCTCCATCCTCCTCCCTCTCCCCCTCCCGCCATCCCCTCCATCTCCTCCCTCCTCTCCTCCGTCCCCTCCGCCTCCTCCGTCCCCTCCGTCTCCTCCCTCTCCTCCCGGCGCTGGCACCTGAGCATCTGGTACCGTAAATCGAGGGAATGGTACCCTCCGCCGCTCTGCTCTGTAGGCTCCATCAGCCCCTGCGTCTGCCACATCTGGGAAATACTCCCAGGGCTCGCTCCTGATACTCGCTGTCTCTGCGACAGCCTGCTGATAGTCCAGCATGGGTAGCCACCCATGTCCCTCCTCATCCCTGGCTCTGGCATAGGTAGTAGTCTCTGTCGAGACTCGCTGCTGCCTCCCGAACTGCCGCCACACCCGACTGATGCAAAACCTCTCTGTGATATCTGCATGTCGACCTACCAGTGGCCGACTGCATAGCATATAACTGAGCTCCTCATCTGCATCACTCCATCCCTCCACATCCCTGTATGGCCTCCATGTGAATGAGGCTATCTCATCTAGAATCCGCCGATAGTAGGTCACATCCCCTGAGTGGGCATGTGATATAAACCCGATGTACCTGTAGATGAATGGGTACCTCCTCTCCCTCGGCTGAATCCTGGGACGCACTACAGCAATGTGCTCCCATGCCCATACCTGCGCCAGGATGGCACCGCACGCCCATGTCCGACCGTCCCTGTAGACGATCTCATGCAGCTCATGATACATCTCTGCTAAGATCGCAGGCCCCCATGCCATCCGTCGAGGCCTGCCTACCAAGTCTACCAGTAGCCTGCCCCATCCGAGCGGGAATCCCTTCTGACTGCGATCAGTCATCAGGATCTGTGAAATGATAGATGCCACAATGCATGGCACCGGATAATCTCTGCCAAAGTCATCAAGCAGTCGCTCCCAGCTGACATGCCTGTCTAGGATGGTCACATCCTGAAACATCTCCTGAATCAATCGGCGCCCCTCAGTGACGTCCTGATCATAGTACACCTGTGACAACAAACAAATCATGTTAGTTTTCATCACATGGAAACATTACATTTATGATTATATATCAAAACATGATCATACTTACAGGCTCTCCGTGGCATGGCACTCGTAAGATCCTGTAGACGTCCTCCAAAGTGATCGACGCCTCTCCAGTAGGCAGATGGAAGGTGTTGTGCTCACTATGCCATCTCTCGGCAAGAGCAGTCAACAACCCATGGTCCGCTCGGATATATGGGTATCTCAGCAGATACCGGAATCCCATAGCCCTGATATCGGCATTGCCCGGATCATCCAGATCTCGGACACACCGTAATCCTGTCACCTTCGGCGCTCTGATGATGAGCGCCGGAAAAACCTCCTGCAAGCCAAAACCAAATCCGTTGTTAGTACATATCATGATGGATGTCCAAAAAAAAAACTCAGTATAAAACATCTTAAAAATGTAACATTGTCTAGACCCATGTCATTCTTGCTCAAAAAAATGCATTAAATATCAAAATTTTCAACTGGGCGATATTCTTTTTCAGAGAAGTATCGTGCGATACTTCTCCCTATAGTAGGGCGATAAACCTTATGTCGGGCGATACTTCGCCCACTATCGCGCGATCTTTCGCCCAGTATCGTGCGATACTGATGCCCAAAGCGCGCGATACTTTTGGGGCGCGAGAAGTATCGCGCGATACTTCTCCCCAAAGCGCGCGATACTTCTAAAGTATCGCGCGATATTTCGCACAACAAAAAAATTTTGAAATTTAAAATTTGAAAAAAAAAACGTGCTAAAAAAGCTATTAAATGCTAGAAATGATCAAAAAGTTCGAGTTTTTCGAAAACATACCGGGGCAGGATAGTGTGGTGGCCGGTTATGCAACCGGGCGCGCTCGAATCGATGCCTGTGGACGGGAACTCCTGCTTGCTGAGCCATTTTCTCTCTCTAAAGCTCTGAAATTCTCAAATCACTAAAAGACAAATGATTTTTGAAAATGACATTTTGACCCCTTTTATAGCATTTTGACTTTTTGACCTAATTTTCAAAACACCTCGGAATTGCGCGAAAATTGCACCCCTAGCTAATTTCGACGTCCTGGATCCATTTTCGGACTCGAAATCGAAATCCGAGGTCATCTTCATAGTCAAAATTGCATTTCAAATTCTTTCCCCCCCCTTCTGCGCAGTTGATTGACCTTTTGAGGCATAATTTGATTTTCGGTGGAATTTCTTCCTTCCATGTCTCTCAAATTTTCTAATCTTTCATTCGCTCTATTTCTAGTCTTTTATTTCTATTCTTCTACTTCCTCACTGGGGCATGTTTCATTGCCTAATGGTTCACCTATTTGACCCTTACATTCGATTATGATTTGATCAAATCTTTATCCATTTGCTGTCTCTCCTCTACCTGATTTCGATTTCGATTCCGAGGGGGCAGTACCTATGGGATTCTCATCCCTGATTTCTTGATGTTCTTGATTCAGACATCTTTTGTGAGCTTTTGCTCAAAACTTGAGATTCTTATCTCCCATTTTTAGACATTGATTATTGCCTAGCAGCGACGGTGATGGTTTTGTCTAAAGCTTGATTTGCACCTAGCAGCGACGGTGTTGGTCTAAGCCTTTGTTTATGTTTGTCCAGATGTGATCCCGAATCGACCTCATATCTGAGTTGTTTTGTGATCCCAGATCGATCTCACATTGCAACTTCATTCTTTGACTGCATGCGTTCTCAAATCGATCACACATTAGTCAAAGAGGGGCAAATGTATGCACCCAAAAATGGTCGCCTAGACTTTGGGCCCCATTTATTCAATTTATCAATCCTGAATCATTTTGATCATTTATCAATATTGTCAACAATATCAATCTCTTGATCAAATCTTAATTTCGATCATATATTGGATTTTTATCCTATGGGCTAACCATTTATCCTAAGTCTTTATTTGATTAAAAGGAATATTTCCTCCCCTTTTAATTAAATAAAAAGCCCCCACCTTTCCTCTTATCCTAAGTTGCACAAATAAAGCATTATTCCTATTTTATAAAAAAGGGAAAAAGCACTTTTTGTCTCACATGAGGCTCAAAAGTCAACACTTCACTCTCATTGGAGGATACTTGTGCACATGGATTGCTCCTCTTTCTAGCTCCACCGCTGATTAAGTCTTTTTGCCTCTTAATCTCCATGGTCCATTTCACCTCATTTCTTATAAAAGGAGAGCTCTCTCCTTCATTTGCATACCCACATTTTTATGCTATTGTTATGCTGCAGGTTTTGGAGCCTTTTGAAGACATCATTGCATCCAAGCTTTGAAGACCTTGTTGTTGCATTCCATTTAGTTTGCTTTCATAGTTGCATAATCATGACATTCTTAGTGTAGATTTCCTTTTATGCAATCTCACATAGTCTAAAAAGGAAGGATTTGTAATCCATTGCTATTTCCTTTCATAGATTAGATTTCTTTTCAAGCATTGCATTGCATTTTCATTCTTGATTCTTGAGGATATTGGCATTGTTGCCCTTGTCTTCATTTGAATCTCTCATTGTGTGGTTGACTAGCAAGGTCACCTTCTTGTAGCTCTAGCTGAGAGCAAAACTCATAGTCCCTTGCAACTCCATGCATAGAGAGCTATGAGCCGCTTTGTGAGGCCTCATTCTTGAGCAACCTTGCAAGTAATGGTTCATAGAAGTGCATATTTTAGTGTGTACAGCATACATCTTACTAAGGTAGGAGGCTTCATTTTCATCTTTAAGGAGTTGTTGTGTTTGATTATAAAGAATCTCATCATTCTCCAACTTTTCCTATCCATCTTTGAGTTTGTGAAGTATCCTAAGTTGGGAAGGAAAGGAAGATATTTTATGGAGCTAGTGAATGGTTTCATTCAATCAATGTTCATACTTGGTTAGATAGGATAGGAGATTGTGAAATTTGACACCCTAATTAAATGCATACTTACATGTACATACATACATACATATATGTTTGTGTACTGTGTACATATGTAAACACACATGTACATGCATACATGTACATACACATACACATACACATAGTTTTCAATACAAGATATACAAAAAATCCACCACTTGAAAACAAATAGTAGTGTAAGTCATATAAATCTCATCACCCTACAAATGGTGGCTATCAAAACCCTTGGGCCTTGGTTGTGGTCATAGATATGGAGTAGAGGAATATCTATTAGATGCCATAGATTGTGAGAAACTCCTACGGACTTTACTCCTATCCATACACTCAAAAAATACCTTCAAGCCCCACCACATCTACCCTAAGCTTGATGACCTCATGATGTAGTCACTTTTTCTAGGCTTGTTGTAATTCTACCTCATCCCATGGGGAATCTAACTCTACCAATATCTATATCATGGTGCCATGGTCCCAAAGATACTTTAGTGTCTCCCCATACAAGAGTATAACCCAATAATGATCTATACTAATTGTCACGATCCCATAGAGCAAGTAATCCCTCTAATGACACATCTCACAAAGTTACACCATCTCCTCATGTTAATTGCAATAAAGAAAAAAATTATGAAATAATCTATATTATTATGTGAATAGGGTTAAAATTGCATCACCACTATTCGAATGTAAAGGTAGATAGATTTGTGTGGGGGAAATATGAGATCTATTCCCAAATCCAAATTTCCAAAGGATAGATCCAATTTGATCAACCAAGAGGTTAATACACAATCGAATCAATCTATGAAGAATATGAAAGAGAGAAAAACCCAATATTTCCCTATAAAGGAATTATTCTTGAAATCTGGAATAATTGAAATACAAATACTAACCTCAAATTAGGGCAGATCTAGAAAATGTCAATTTTTGATGTTTATGTGTACTTTTAGGAAATTCTGCAACCTATTCTGGACTGGAAATGCTAAGACTAAGAAAACCCATAATTCTTTCTCCAAGATGAGCTTAGGTCAACTTTGACCCTCATAAAAAGTGAAAGGCTAGATTCTTTATTTGAAGGTTGATTTTGACTTTGTTTGAAGATCTCAGAAGTTCAGCGAAAAGGGTATCCAAACTTGCTCTCAGATCTGAAATCCCGCACCTGTACCTACAAGAAAATGGGAGGTTGACTAGGAATTAACCTTGAAATTGAATTGAAATGTAGTGTGCATAAACAAAGTAATTGAAACAAATCACCTCGCTTATGTTGAAGTCCTTATAGAGGATTCAAATCCTCAAATCCACAAGTAGGAGTGCTTTAATGAATGTAGGATGTTTCCAATCAATGGCATTTGATCTTTGACACCAATCTTGACTTGATCTTTGCATATGAGAAGGCTTGGATGAATGTAGAAGGATGGATCTTCAAGGGGGCTCCAAAGAGATTGAATCCTTCAATGGCTAACAATGGATCTCCTTGATGGATGAATGCTTGAACACTTGAATTCTTGAAGAATTGCTTGCACTTGAGAGCTTGAGAGCTTGCAATTGCTTGAGATGAGATGTTCTCACAAAGCTTGATTGAAAAAATGAGAGAGAAAGGCCTCCTTTTATAGTGAAATAGGGCACAATCCTCTAGAGGGGCCACCTTGGAGAATTAAATCCTAATTAGGTCCTAACCTTTAGAAAATATACCTAGATTAAATGTAATTTAAGGATTTACCATTTCAAAACCTGAAATGGCCGACCCGAAGGTGGGAAAACAAATATCCCCAAAACCCGAAACCTGGAAATCAAGGAATTTGGAAATCTGAAAGAGGGGGGCAAAATTGAGGTTGGGAATGACCTAGTCAAGTTTGAGCTTGATCCTAACCTAGTTAGGTTTGAACTCAATCTTGACCTAGTCAGGATCAACCTTGAATTTGACCTTATGGGCCCAGATCCAGCTAGAATCAAGATAGGAGGTCCCAAGGATGCCTAAAGACCTATAAATGATACCAGAAAAGGATAGAATGTCAGAGATAGACATTAAATCCCATGATGATAGTGATGAAGGCTAGGAGGACATATTTCTATGTCCTACCTAGAAAATAGAGTCATGGAAGAGGGAAATTTGGGAGAATCCTTGAGATCCTAACCCTAATTTCACCTAGAATGAAGAAATCAAGTGCAAAAAAGAAGTGGAAAGTGGGGAGAAAGCCAAATACATGAAAAGACCTGATCAAGGTTCTTAACATGACCCCAGACCACTCACTTGGAGGGCTAAACACTCTTATCATGGAAGTGCTTCCATTTTAAGATGATACATTAAGCCCCCACTTTAGCAAGAGTATGGACTCGATGCAAACTCTTGGTAAAGGAGATTAGAATGAAAAGATAATCTAATTGTAATCCAAGGGACAAAGGGAAACCTTAAGCCCCTAAGGAATCAAGTCTTCATCGACTCTTAGATCAAAATAAGAGAGACATCTCTAGAGAGAGAAAGAAGGTGTGATTACCTCACCCAATGAGAACTTATGTCCCATTGTGAACCACACAAGAGAATGGCGCAACTGGAAAGATGGAATTGAACCACCTAGTGAATGTGGCTACTCACTAGTCAACCCATCAAGGATTCATCCTTAGGAATATTCTATTCCATAAGAATAAAACCAAAAACAAAAGAGATCCAGTCTTAAGGACATCTCCAACCTTAAGGGATCAAAACATATGTATATTTGAAACTAGAGGGATCAAGAGATCCTAAAATATAAATCCATGCTTTAAGGATTAGTTACTAATCCAAAAAGGGAGAAAAAGTATCTTGAAAAATAATATGTGCATATTGAAAAGTGTGTGTGTGCAATAGGTGAGCAGAGCATATGCCCCCACATTAAAGGCATTGGTGACACTTTAATAGGAGCAATGGCTTTACCAAAAACATAAACAACTCCATTGATTACATTTCCACATCGAGATGCCCCTAGATGAAGATAAATCAAGGGAAATATCACAAAAGCATACAAAGAACACAGAAGGGATCTACCTACAATGGGGTCAGTATGATCATAAGATAATATATATATGATATTATTGTAAATGAATTGACATCATTCCCCAAATAAAGTAGAACTACGATCACAAAGGAGGAAAGATCACATAAGATATACAAAGGAGAATCTTTTTGGACCATGACATGGAGACCAAAAAAAAATTAGTGCTACCATATCTTGAATCCAAGAAGATTACACAAGGAAACATTTACGAACAATAGCACATTTATGACATAAGATTGAACAACACATAGAAGAATAGAGATACATATAGAGGAATTTGAAAAATAGTTTCGATTACTTCATCGCTTTGCACCAACTGAGTAACAAGGATCATATAAAAGAATCTAACAATATTTAGCAAAACACATTACGGGGGAAGCACAATACAATAGGAAAACACACAACAAAGCTACCATGAAGGACAAGTCGATCAAGTGTGCCACCTACTGTCCCCATCTCATTGTATATCATTTAGGGAAGGTGGGTAACTCGCAAGAGGGACTATATCCAACATAGTAGGAATGATAGCCCGTTCCAAACAAGGATCTTGTTGAGAATCACAACGTTCAACACTAAGAGTTAATTGTGATGAAAGCATATTAGGTAAATCAATGTTAATGTCAATAGTCTCATATTCATCATTAACATCATCAGTATCTTCTTGATCCAAACTAATCAAAATAGGATCTAAGATATGAATAGAATCATCATAATCATGCATGTGAACATTATTATTAGTAACAACCTCTTCTAGCACATTATTCATAAGTTTATCCGAGGAAGGTAGAGATCTTTCAGCTTTAGCATGAGCATGACATTTTTTATGACATTCATTAGCAGATCGATTACATTTTGATTTATTTGAAATAGGTTGAGAACTAGGAGGAACAATCATAGGATCCTTCACAGGTTCTTTAGGAAGATCAATAGGATTATTAACAATAGGAGGAACAATCACAGGATCTTTGATAGGCTCAATAGAAGGAACTTGATTAACAGAATGAGAAGCCATAGCTAAAGGAGGTATCAAAGGTGTAGGAAAAAGACCATGATTAAGATCCATAGGAGGTGAGCTTAATTCAAGAATCTTATTATGTTTATATGATTGATATGATAGAAAAATATTATCAGGTCGAGGAGGACATGAATTAGGTAATGAAGGCCAAAAGAAATCAAGAGCAGCACAATCTCTAGGCCTAGAAGGTTGATATAGACTATGATTAATCATCTTCACTTCTTCATCATGAATAAACTTAAGACAGTTATGGATAGGTGAAGCAACAACATGCATGGCAGTCAACCAAGGCAAAGCTAGCTTAACTTGAAATTGATCAGAAGTAGGAACCACAACAAAGGTAGTGTTCACAATTTTTCCACAAAGTTCAACTAGTAAAGTAATAGAAGAAAATGATGGATAAAGAAAACCATTACAAGTTTGAATCCACACATCTGATGTATCATAAAATTCACGTTGTAAGATTTTCATAAAAATATTTTCTTCAGTAATAACATTGACTGAGGATGTAGTATCAACAAGACAATCATGAGTAGGTTTTTGAGCAATCCTAGCAGCAATGTAAAGGGGACCATCAGGAGCTTTAATAGTCTTAGAGTTATCAAAGGTAATCAAAAGTTCCCGAGGTCTATTATTCTTAGGTTGTTGTCAAGGTTTAGGTTGAATTTTCATTTTAGGTTTAGGTTTTGGTCGAGGTTGAGATTGAACTTGAGGTTGAATCTGAGGTTGAGGTTGAGGTTGAGGTGGAGATACAGATTGACCAACATGCTCCACTTGATTAACAACATGATTGAGATCATCCATCTTTAAATCATACATAATTTCCATAATAGATGGTTGAGCAATGGTATTAGTATCATGTGTAGGTAAAGGGTTCATATAGATTTGAAGGTTTTGATTAGGAGGAGAGATAGATTTGTTCCCACTACCATCTAGATTATCAACAAATAAAGCATTAGAATCAATTAAATCTTGAACCTTATGTTTTAAAGAATAACACTTCTCAGTATCATGACCATTTTGATGATGATATTGACAAAAAGCATTTTGATCAAAAGATTAGATGCAATTGTAGTAGGTAAAAGAGGTTGAATAGGAGGCAAAGTAATCATATTAGTAGTTAACAACCTATTCATAATAGCATGTAAAGATTTAGAAAGAGGAGTAAATGTATGATTTAATCAAAAAGCAGTGGATGCAGAAGTGGCATTGTGAGATGCAATAACAACTTGATCAGCAACTGCATTCGCTTGTTTGTTTATCTTGACATAGTTGTTGAATTTTTGAAATTTGTTTGGATTAGGAGCAGCATCACTCTTATCAACTAGAATAGGAGCCATTGGATTGTTTCTCTCAAATTGACTCACTTGTAATTGATAATGATGAAGTGTTGCACAAAGTTGTTGAAAAGAGGTAAATTCAGTAAGAAAAATCTTATCTCTAATATCCTTTTGCAAATTTGAAATAAACATACGTTGAATATCAATATCAGGAATAGGATAGGAAATCTGAGCATGGAAATGCTTAAATCTACCAATAAATTTAGTTAACTTTTCTTTAGCACTTTGTTTACAATGCATCAAATCAGTCAAAGACACTTGCGGGCCAATGTTGTTTTGAAATTGTTGAATAAAGGCATTAGCAAGTTTTGGAAAGGAATCAATGGAATAAGGAGGCAAGGAACAATACCATTGTAAGGCCTTGTCATGGAAGGTTCTAACAAACAGTTTGGCTAAAATCCTATGGTCATGAGAATAATCACTATAAAGAATTTGGAATGTTTTAATATGATGAATAGGATCTCCTTTTCCATTATAATTCTCAAGATGAGGCATCTCACCTTGGTGAGGAATAGGAGTACAAATAATATCCAAAGACAAAGGACTTCCCATGTCACACATAGGAATACTAAACTTGTTTTGAGTTAAGGAAGCAAGTTGTTGTTGTAAGGATGACACAATTTGAGCCAAACTGATGATAGTTGAATCATTAGAGGAAATAGGAGGAGTAGCAACATTAGACACACTAGGTAAAGTGTAAGAAGCTACAATAATAGAAGACACAACTGGAGGAACACTAGGAACTATTGTTGGAAGAAGATTGGAATAAGTAAAAGGAACATTATGATATGAAGCTTGTGATGTAGGAAGGGACATAGGAGGAACACTCATAGGAATAGAGGGAACTGTCACAGTGACTAAAGAAGGAGTATAGGTAGGAATACTAGGTAAAGGATTAGAAGGAGGTTCAACACTAGTGATAGGAGGAATCGACCCTAAATCTTGAGCTTCTTGAACTAAAGGTTTAACATTTGAATGTACAAGGTGAGTAATACCACGCAAGAGGTTAACACCTTGATCACTATCATAGAGAACTTTCTTAAGAGCCTCTATAGCTTGAATAGAATCTTGATTATGGTTCTCTTGAATAAGCCAATTACCCATTTTATCAAGTTCAGTGGAAAGTTTTTGGGCTTGTTTAGGAGGAGCTCTTAAAGCGTCATCCTCATCATGAGATGAGTGAGAAGAGTTTTGCTCCATAGTAGGATTGGAATCATGAATAATCAAGTTATCATCTGAGATCCTCAGGAAAGGAGAGGAAGATTTAGGATCAAAGGCACCCATGAGCCTACAACTTCTAATCGGAATGTTATAAGTAGGACTAGTGGTAGTAAGGCTCATAAACCAATGTAATGTAAATGAACTAAACTAAGAACACATAAAGCATGAATATGAAATCTAATTAGCATGCAAGATCTAACACAAAGGAAAAATCTAATACTAACAAGATAAAAGGAAACCACAATATGGCATCCAATTCCATAAAAGAAAAGAGAGTAAGTATGTCGGGTTCACCAAAATGAATAGGGTTAAAATGGCATCACCATGATTCAAATGTAAAGGTAGATAGATGTGTGTGGGGGAAATATGAGATCTATTCCCAAATCCAAATTCCCAAAGGAGAGATCCAATTTGATCAACCAAGGGGTTAATACACAATTGAATCAATCTATGAAGAATATGAAAGAGAGAAAAACCCAATATTTCCCTATAAAGGAATTATGCTTGAAATCTGGAATAATTGAAATACAAATACTAACCTCAAATTAGGGCAGATCTGGAAAATGCCAATTTTTTATGTCTGTGTGTACTTTTGGGCAATTCTACAACCTATTCTGGACTGGAAATGCCAAGATGAAGAAAACCTAGAAATCTTTCTCCAAGATGAGCTTAGGTTGAATTTGACCCTCATAAAAGGTCAAAGGCTAGATTCTTTATTTGAAGGTCGATTTTGACTTTGTTTGTAGATCTCAGAAGTTCACCGAAAAGGGTATCCAAACTCACTCTCAGATTTGAAATCTTGCACCTGTACCTACAAGAAAATGGGGGTTTTTGTTGTATGGGGGGTTTGCCTTGGTAAAACCCCAATTTATGAATTAACCTTGAAATTGAATTGAAATGTAGTGTGCATAAACAAAGTAATTGAAACAAATCACCTCGCTTATGTTGAAGTCCTTGTAGAGGATTCGAATCCTCAAATCCACAAGTAGGAGTGCTTTAATGAATATAGGATGTCTCCAATCAATGGCATTTGATCTTCAACACCAATCTTGACTTGATCTCTGCATATGAGAAGGCTTGGATGAATGTAGAAGGATGGATCTTCAAGGGGGCTCCAAAGAGATTGAATCCTTCAATGGCTAACAATGGATCTCCTTGATGGATGAATGCTTGAACACTTGAATGCTTGAAGAATTGCTTGCACTTGAGAGCTTGAGAGCTTGCAATTGCTTGAGATGAGATGTTCTCACAAAGCTTGATTGAAAAAATGAGAGAGAAAGGCCTCCTTTTATAGTGAACTAGGGCACAATCCTCTAGAGGGGCCACCATGGAGAATTAAATCCCAATTAGGTCCTAACCTTTCAAAAATATACCTAGATTAAATGTAATTTAAGGATTTAGCATTCTAAAACCTGAAATGGCCGACCCAGAGGTGGGAAAACAAATATCCCCGAAACTCAAAACCTGAAACCCAGAAATCAAGGAATTTGGAAATTTGAAAGAGGGGGGAAAAATCGAGGTTGGGACTGACCTAGTTAGGATGAACCTCAAATTTGACACTGTGGGCCCAGATCCAGCCATAATCAGGATAGGAGGTCCCGAGGATGCCTAGAGACCTAGAAATGATACTAGAAAGGCACAGAATGCTAGAGATAGACATAAAATCCCATGATGACTATGATGAAGGTTAGGAGGACCTATTTCTAAGTCCTACCTAGAAAATAGAGTCATGGAAGAGGGAAATTTTGGAGAATCCTTGAGATCCTAACCCTAATTTCACCTAGAATGAAGAAATCAAGTGTAGAAAAGAAGTGGAAAGTGGGGAGAAAGCCAAATACATGCAAAGACCTGATCAAGGTGCTTAAAATGATCTCAGACCTCTCACTGGGAGGGATAAATGCTCTTATCATCGAAGTGCTTCCATTTTAAGATGATACATTATGTATCTCAAAATCAAAATGAACATTTAAATATTTAAAAATATCAATATGTCTGTTGGCAATTAGTGTTCACATATTTAATTATGCGTGACATCTATTATAATGCATGTGTAATTGTATGTGATAATAATAATGTGAGTTGTATTTGTTGAAATTTGAGTTGTTAAAAAATCTCATATAACTAGTGGGTTGCTCTTAATGTAGCGACCAAAAATCCTATAAGTATGTAATCTATTCAACAAATGAAATGGGGAAGCATGGATTCATTTGATTTTATCATTTTAGCCTCAATTTACCTTCCCATATTTTCTACACGGTATCAATGCAGTTATAATTTATGTGCCTGTGATTGAGGAAACAATTATTATCTCATGATCATGATTATTATGCTGCCATGAGATTGGAGTCCATTAAACATATTGGAGAGTTCTATGACAAATCGACTTGCAAACTTTGATCTAGAAGATGTTCCACTTTTAATTCCACCAACAACATTCATTGTTGATTTTTTTTGTAGCTTTCCCCTCTACCCATAGATCTTTGGAATTAAAATTCTTTGGTGGTTAAATGATCTGTGAAGGTTTCGATGTGGTTGTGTCAAATCTTATTTCTATAACATGGATTTGAAGAAGGAAGAAGTGATTAGTTGAAATGTCATGGATCAACCACTTTTACTGGTAGAAGCCTCACTTTGACAAATTCATATCAGATCTAGAGAGGACATGTGTATTGGTATATTGGAAAGACTACTGCTCATGGTCAGTCATTACTTTTTAATTAATTTCTTCTTTTTGTCACATAGAAATAGCATGACATCCATGCACGACTAAGAATTTGGCTATGGCATTGATAAATGGTGTAGAGTATTAGGAATTCCATCTTCAAGATCATAAATCATATTGTGAAAGGTCCCTAGATTATGAAGACTATAGCGGGGGGAGTTTGCAACATACCTAGTTCAGAAGGTTCTTATTAACTGTCATCACAACTATGATAAATACGTCTTTTGAATCTTAGTCAAGTGTCAATAGTTGCTGGATTATGTTTGCGTACAAGATGAAATGCTAATGCAATTATTGTGAAAGATTATTTAAGCTCTGGCAATTGATTGGTGCTTCTATAAGTTTTTTTTGGTTGGTTTCTAAGTATCTTTGTTGGCACTGATCTGATTACTGGATGACTTTCATTATTGGTGACACTCTTCGTAGGAGATTGTAGTATAAAATTATACACATACACATACACATGCACAACAAACAATACTATAAAATTGTATACATCTCATCACCCTACAAATGGTGGCTATCAAGACCCTTGGGCCTTGGTTGTGGTCATAGATATGGAGTATAGGAATATCTATCAAATACCATGGATTGTGAGAAAATCCTAGAGAATTTACTCCTATCCATACACTTGACAATACCTTCAATCCTAACCACCTCTACCCTAAGCTTGATGACCTCACGATGTAGTCACCTTTTCTAGGCTTATTTTAATTCTACCTCATCCCATGGGGAATCTAACTTTACCAATATCTATATCATGGTCCCAAAGATACTTTAGTGTCTCACCATACAATAATATAACCCAATAATGGTCTATACTAATTGTCACGATCCCATAGAGCAATTCATCCCTCTCATGACACATCTCACAAAGTTGCACCATCTCCTCATGTTAATTGAAATAAAGAAAAAAATTATGAAATAATCTATATTATTACATGTATGTCAAAATCAAAATGAACATTTAAATATTTAAAAACATCAATATGTCTATTGGGAATTAGTGTTTACATATTTAATTATGTGTAACATCTATTATAATGTGTGTAATTATATGCGATAATAATAATGTGAGTTAATTCAATTGAGTTTTGGAAATAGCTCATGCTCGCTCTTCTCTCTGCTAGGGTTTTTTACCTTGCATCCATTTTCTGTAGTCTTGTCCTTTGCACATACCATAGTTATTGTAGGAAATAGCCTAGTATATATGGCTCTAGCCACTTCCCACCAAGCAGTTGATGCTGGTGCTAGTGTGGTTTTAGATAGCAATGGCACCGCCAAGAAAATGTCCCCGTAAATTTGTGCCCAAACTAATTCATGAGGTATGGCCCAGCCTGATATAGTTTTACCTATTAATGAATTCAATGATGCTTGCACTTGGCTTGAAACGCATACCCTGATTGGCTATTTTCTAGGTCACAACCCTCCTAAACATGTTCTTAGGGATTGGGTTGTGAAGAACTAGATTCCTCATGGAATTTGCCTAGATGGCATCTAGAGCCTCACCAAAGGCTTTTTTCTTTTTCACTTTTCTAACCCCTTCCATGTGGATGCTATTTTTTCCAAAGGACCTTGGAACCTTAGGGCCTCACCGTTAATCTTCCAATGTTGGTCTCATGAATTCTCTATCTCTGATGACAAGAAGGTTAAAGTCTCAGTGTGGGCAGAGTTCCCTAGTCTTCCCTTACCTTGTTGGCCTTTCATGCATGCCATAGCATAGAAGCTTGGTAGGGTTATATGTGTCAAGCATGAATATTTTCTTAATCTACAGCCTCAAAAGTGGCTCTGTGTTGAGGTTGACCTTTCTAGGGATCTCGAAGAATCCATTGAGATTTAGGTTGGTGATACCACCTTCACCCAGAAGGTGATTTATCTCAACCTTCCCAACACTTGTTATCGTTGTAATCTACAGAGCATAAGATTAAGGACTGCCCTTTGGGAGTGCCTCATACCAAGACTCCTCCCAAGGATTCTAGTTCTTAGACAACTGAGCCTGGCAAGAAAGACAAGGGCAAAAAAGATGAATGGGTTATAGTCAATCACCGTAACAAGCCCCACAAGCAGCCTATTTCGGCTTCCACTTCCCATCTACCACCTTTGGATAACATGGTTTCTTTGGAAACCCATGTTATTGAGGTTTCAAACCTTGTTTCTCAGGGGAAAGAAGTTTGCAATTCCCAGGTTACCGTTCCTCCAGCCCGCATGCCTTCATCGGCCACCGAGATTGTTTCTTCCAATTCTTTCTGCCACTCTCGCAGCCCTTTTGGGTGTGCTGAGACTAAGTTTGATGGCATGTAGGAAAAATGACATAATATTTCTTTGGATTTTCCTAGGCCTGCTTTTTCCCCAGGGTATTTATCTAATAGTTTTGATTCCCTTTGGGATGAGGATGGAATGGACGACACTATTATTCCATGAAGTAAATCTCATGGAATATTCATGGGTTGACAGACCTACACAAAAATTTTCTGTTAGGGATTTACGTTGGCATTTTTGTCATCTGGATGTTTTATGCCTCCAGGAAGTTAAGATTTCAGCTTTCATGATTGATGTCATTTGTAAAGTTATTTGGCCCAAAAGCCTTGCTCTATGCTCTTAGCACAAGGCTAGTTGAGGCGGAGTTGTTACTCTCCTTTCTCCTCGTTGGCATTCTTTTCTAGTTAGCCATGGTTCTGACCCCATGCAAAGAACTGTTTGGGCCACTTTCATTATTGAGAATCATTCTTTTGGCATAGTTAATGTTTATGCTCCCAATGATGCTATTGAGAGATGTCACTTGTGGTGTTGGCTTGTGAATTCTCTGCCACCTACTACTTGGACTATTTATGGGGACTTTAATATGGTGGAGATGGCATCTAACAAGGATGGATTCTTACTTTTTTGATGGATAGCAGGTGAAAGAGAATCCTGGTATTACGTGCATAATAAATTAGGGCTTTTTGATCCAAATGTGGGCCACCACCATTCTGATGGGGTCTGGCACCCTTGGTCTAATTACATGGCCTCCTCTACGAGAATTCATAAAAGGCTTGATCATGCTATGATCTTGGCTCAATCTTTTTTCTCTTTTTTTGAAAAGCAAGCCTTACCGGTCACTCCACTTGTTGATGTGATCTTGTTAGACCACTTTCCAATCCAATTTAATATTTTTTGGAAGACAGCTAAGGCTAGGCCTCCCACCTAGCAATTTTATTTTAATACTTCCGTCCTTCAACATCCTTCTACTGTGGCCCACATTCATCAATTTTGGAACCTTGTGCCTAAACCCACCCACTTGATAGGATGGATTCAATGGTGGAATGATGCCATTAGGCGTACGGATGATTTTTTGTGCATCTATGGCATACAATTGGCCAAATGTTGTTGCAGAGCCTATGATGTCAACACCAAAGCCTTATGTGTTGCCACTGAGGCCTTAGCCCATGACCCTTTCAACCAGAATCTACAACTCAATCTTGCTAAGTTACGTCATCAGAAGTAGGTGGATGTTAACCATGCTACTAGAGGAGCCCAGATCAAAGCTCATTTACACTAGTTAAAGGTTAGAGACCAAGTTTTGAAAGAATTTTTTACTGCCCTCCATCCTTGGCATACCAGTACAGGCATAACCAGAATCTGAGAAGGGCACACCCTTTTCACAGAGCTTCCTAATGTTTTGCAAGCCTTTGTTCATCACTATGAACAAGTTTTTGCAACTCAGGGCCACTCTCCTACTAGCAAGAAAGCTCTTGTAGAATGTATTGTAGTGGTGCCTCAGTGTGTCTCCCCTGTCCAACATGTCTTTTGTGATGAACTACTTTCCTTGCAGGATCTTCATGAAGTTGTGTTCACCATGGTTAATGATAAAGCCCCTGGTTGTGATGGCTTCCCTTGTGAGTTTTATAAAGCCCTTTGGGATGCCATTGGTCCTGACCTTCACCAGGTCTACTTGGAAGCATTTTATACCCAATCTCTTGGGGATATCATTAACTAGGGTAATATCAAGTTCATTCCCAAGTCAGGGGATCTGGAGGACATTTATAACTAGCGGCCCATCACTTTGCTTAATGTCTCCTACAAGATCATTGCCAAAGTGCTAGCTATCAAGATCTGACACATGCTTCCGTAGATTGTCTGGCCTGAGAAAATAGTGTTTATTAAGTCAAGATTTATTCTTGAAAACATCATTGTTGTTTGGGAAGGTATGGAATGAGCTCCTAAGTCTCACCAGAAAGCCCTTTTTCTCAAA
Organism: Chamaecyparis obtusa; assembly: GCA_027943335.1. Lineage (NCBI taxonomy): Eukaryota > Viridiplantae > Streptophyta > Pinopsida > Cupressales > Cupressaceae > Chamaecyparis > Chamaecyparis obtusa. The sequence continues at coordinate 28,180 of BSBK01012469.1, read as the reverse complement.
ATTGATTTTGCTAAAGCTTATGATCATATTGAATGACATTTTATCCCAGCGATGCTTCACGCTATGGGTTTTGGTCCCATATTCAATTTGTGTAGATTCTCTTCAATAATGCCACTACCTACATTACCATCAGTGGCCGCCATTACTCCACCTTTGGGCTCTTTCATTCCATTCAGCAGGGCTGTCCTCTGGCTTCAGCTTTATATGTGTTGGTTGCTGAAGGTTTTGGCTTCCTACTTGCTCACTCCATTTCAATGGGAACTATTTAGGGAATCTACTTGCTAGATTTGTCCCAATAGATGGTCAATGGCCATTTCACTAATGATTCCTTCCTCACTCTAGTAGCGGATGAAGAGAATATCAAGGCATCCTTGCAGTGTTTAGATATCTTTTGTCTGGCCTCTAGTTTGACCATTTAGTGGCACAAAACCTTCTATTACAGACAGTCGGCTCTTCCCGAGCATCCTTGGCTCTCTCAATTTGGCTCAACCAAGATTCAAGATGGGGAAATTTTCTACTTTCTGGGTATTCCCTTTGCATTTCAAGGTAATCCTATTGATCTATGGAATGCAGTTCTTGCTAAAATTGAAAAAAAGCTTACCTACTAGATCATGAAGTCGCTGTCTCTCGCAGGAAAATTCTAGATCTACTCTAAGGTCCTGGTAGCCATGCATGTTTATTACTTGTCTTGTTGGGCTCCCTCCAAAGCCTCCTATAAGAAGCTCGAGAAACTTCTATGGGATTTTCTCTGGGCCTCCAATATTGAACACCAGGGCTTCCATAGAGTTTCTTGGGATTTTTGTTGCCTCCCAAAAATCTCTGGTGGGCTTGGATTAATTGACACCCAGAAGCAAGGGCACACCCTTTGTGCCAAATGGGTTGTGCGGTGTCTCATAGGCAATGAAGCCTGGAAATTTTTGCTTCAGCACTGCATTTCCTTAGGTTTTCCTCTTCACAAGCCTACCTGGAAGGGGATTGGATTTGAAACCCTTCTGGTTATGAATGAGCCCATCTAGATCTAGGGTACTTTTGTTGCCAAAAGTATTTGGAGAGCCTGGGAGTCTGTTAAGCCTTATCTTCGGTGGGATGGGAATGGTTTCTAGGATGGTCTTTCTTTCAACCAACATAACATTTGGTGGTCTCCTCTCTTTTCTCAATAGGGGATTCCTCTTGCCAGAGTTCAAGGGGTCCATGCTCTTTGGTTTCACAAGCATGGCATTCAAACCTTGAAAGATCTTTTTCCCAGAGCCACTATGAGTCTTCGATCTTGGGATGATTTCTAGGTTCAATTTTGGCTCATCCACCCAGATCGTCAGACTTTTGACCTATTGATTTTGGTCATCCTGCCCCACCTCCTGCATAAATTAGGAATTCAGTTGGTCAGACCATGGTGGAAAGACTAGAAATGGTATCCTGCTACACCATTCACCAGTTACAAGCCTAAGCTTGGGTATTCTTGGCTTATGCCTCATTTTCCCATGATTGATTCTCTCAACCAGCGTTGGCATCTCTCTTCTTCTTATAAGACTTGGGGCTAGAGATTTTGTATTATTTGGGACTCTATCACTAAGCCTAAAATTGCTCATTTTGCCTTGTGTTTGTTATACCAAGGCTTAGCTTTGGGAGCTAGGCTTTGGCATATGGGGGTTCCTGACCCTAAATGCCCTTTTTGTGGTCACTATGAGACACTCATGCACATTTTTTGGTTATGTCATCATGCCTAGAATTAGTGGGGTTGGATCCACAACTTCTTTGCTCCTTTTAGGCCTGAACCTTTTTCTTGGCACATGGCTCTTCTTGGTGACTCTCCCAGAATGCCTTCCCAGTACACCCAGATATGGCATACTTTCAGGATGGAAATTTTATTTACTTTTTGGAAAGACCAAAACATTGTGCTTTTTTCTCACAGTTTTCTAGATATTCATGTCTCTCTTTATGCTAATGCATGTATTTGTAACAATGTCATGATGCAGATCTAGGTGCAAGCAAATAAAGTGGCCCTTGAGGTTTCTCATTTGTAGGAGTTACTCCAGCACTAGGGCAATGCCCCTTGTATTGTGGCTTTAGTGCCTCTAGATTGTCTCTCAGCTAACCATACGCCACCTAGGGGCCAACATCATAGCCGGAGTTCATCTGCCAGACACTCTAGGACTCCACATCAATGGTGCCACTACTCCACCTCTCCTCCTCCTTGGAGAGATATGGGTTTGGGTTGACCTCCTATGCTTGCTTCCATTTTTGTTGCTTTGACTTGGCCCTTGGCCTCTATTCTTGCTAATCAATACAAGTTCCCTCACTTGGTGTTGGCTATCTCACCCAGGCGAGAGGAAGGAGAGTTGGAAAAAGATGATCCAAAAGATGGTTGGGCCATTCCTGATTAGACTCTTGGGCCCAATGTTTGGGGCAATCCTAATGATAAAGATCCTCCTCCCTCTTCTGCTACTGCTCTTGCAGCTTGAGGGTTTCTTGCTTTATATGGTTTTTTTATGAATAGTTGTATGTTTTTGGCCTAAGTGCCATGTGACTTTTTCCCTCGACCCTTTTTTGTGAATATTGTACTTTTATATTATTAATAGGAAAGGCCTCTATTCATCAAAAATAATAATGTGAGTTATATTTGTCAGAATTTGAGTTGTTAAAAAATCTCATCTAATTAGTGAGTTGTTCTTATAATGTAGCAACTCAAACTCCTATAAGTATGTAATCTATTCAACAAATGAAAGGGGAAGCATGGATTAATTTGATTTTATCATTTTAGCCTCAATTCATCTTCCCATATTTTCTACATGGTATCGAAGCAGTTTTAATTTATGTGCATGTGATTGAGGAAAGAATTATTATCTCATGATCATGATTATTATGCTTCCATGAAATTGGATTCCATTTAATATATTGGTGAGTTCTATTATAAATCGACTTGCAAACTCTGATCTGGAAGAGGCTCCACTTTTAATTCCACCAACAACATTCATTGTTGATGTTTTCTGTAACTTTCCCCTCTACCCATAGATCTTTGGAATTAAAATTCTCTAGTGGTTAAATGATCTATGAAGGTTTCGATGTGGCTGTGTCAAATCTTATTTCTGTGACATGGATTTGAAGAAGGCAAAAGTGATGAGTTGAAATGAAATGGATCGACCACTTCAACTGGTAGAAGCCTTGCTTTGACCAATTCATATTAGATCTAGAGAGGACATGTATTGGTGTATTGGCAAGACTTTCTCTAATGGTCGGTCATTATTTTTTAATTAATTTCTTCTTTTTGTCATATAGAAATAGCATGACCTCCTTGCATGACTAAGTAGTTGGCTATGGCATTGATAAATGGTGTAGAGTATTAGGAATTCCATCTTTAAGATCATAAATCATATTGTGAAAGGTCCCTAGATTATGAAAACTATAGTAGGGGAGTTTGCAACATACCTAGTTTAGAAGGATCTTAGTAACTGTCATCACAACCATGATAAATATGTCTTTTGAATCTCACCCATGTGTCAACAGTTGTTGGATAATGTTTGCGTAAAAGATGAAATGCTAATGCAATTCTTGTGAAAGATAATTTAATAACTATCATCACAACTATGATAAATACATCTTTTGAATCTCACCTATGGTAGGAGACTATAGTCTCAATACTTCCATCATTTTTAGTTTTCATTCAGATATATGAGAAATTTTATTTGGTTGTTTGATATATGGTGGTCTTTATGATTATAATATTTATTTTTTCAACAATTACCTTATAGAAAGCATAGGTAAACCATTTTTTAAACCATATCCAATTAGAGTCTATGTATATAGATTGATTACATAGTTGTTTAGACTAAATTTGAGCTTTTAGTAAATTTTATTGTCTATTAATTTTTAGTTTAGTGTTTCAATAGTATGTCAAGGTTGGAAATTCAATATTGTATGGTGTATGAATATGGCCTATTTTTACGAGTCATTAATTTTCATATCTTAAATTATAATTGGGTGCATTATCATTTGTACATGATGTTCATTAGGTGCCAAAGAGGATATATTCTTTCCTGACAAATGACAAAATGATCCTAAAGAAACAATTTTTTTAATTAACTACAAAACTTATTGAAGGCTGGAGGCAATAGAGGAAGGAGGACAATCAATGTTCTATTATCAGTCACCAAGGATGGAGCCACTCATCAGCTTTGGTGGGATTCTATCTTATATTATGCAATATGATTTTTTTTTTTCAATGTTCCTAGTGGTGTGGGTAAGTGTAAATTTTACACTGGGGGGGGGGGGGGAGGAGGGGGTATAATCCACAATGTTCCATTCCCTATTTTGGATAAGTATGATGATTTTGTAATATAAAAGCATAGTGACAAACAAAAGCACAAAGAAAGTCATTTCATAAATTTTAAAAGGGTTTGTGGGAGGATCCAGAAAACCATACAATGTGGACAATTGATGGGCTCTTTTGCATGTCTAGGTTTTTGGTAAACCTATTTAAAATAATGGAAGGAGAGAGACTTTTGTTCAAATCAAGATAATGAGTTGTAAGTGTTGGCTTACTTTAGTTGGAAGTGCTAACATGGAGAATATGGAAATTGTCAATATTGTATTTATAGTTTTATAGAAGAGAAGCTAGCTACAATGATCCTTTGAATGTCAGACTTCTTGGAAGTATGGTCAACCAGTGACAAATTCATTAAAACTAAAAGCGAGATAAGTTCTCATGTGTAGGCGATTGTGTGCATCATGATCCACATAGTAGTATGCGAACCTAAATGCATGCGTAGGCATATGATTTTATTTCTGATTTGTGTGATGATTTTTCTCTCAGGTGTGCACACTAAGGGGGGTATTGGGAATTAGTGTTTACATATTTAGTTATGTGAAACAAATATTATAATATGTGTATTTGTATGTGATAATAATAATGTGAGTTTTTATTACAACTCGTGTAGAGAATCTATTGGGATTTGAGTTGTTAAAACAACTCATATAATTAGTGAGTTATTCCTATAATATAGGAGCTAAAATTACTATAAGTATTTAATCAATTAAATAGATGAAAGATGAAGGATAGATTAATTTGATTTTTTTATTTTCACTTCAATTCATCTTTCCCATAGTTTCTACATCTTCTTACCTAGAGCTCCCTCTACCCACTTAGCATTGACTAAATAAAATACCTGAATGCACTTGTTTATGATGTACCTAGGAGAATACTAGTATAGAAAGGGACTAGTAATGATGATATATGTCCTTGGAAGGATGGTCTTCAATGTGGTATATCATCATCCTCTCTACCATATAGCTTCTTCCCTCTATCCTCTGATGACCATGGACAATGATCCTGAATATAACTCTTAAGTTTCTCAGGATCCTTAGCATGGTGCTCCCCTACCCATGCTTCTTAATGTGGTCTACATCCTACTTTAGATCCTTGTCACATCTCTATTTATCTCTTCATTATCCTTCTCTTCATCATCATGTCTTGACTTAGGAAATAGCATCAAATCTCCAATGGAATGTTCCTTATAAAATACAAGGGTAGGAAGAATAATTGTCCACCATCTTATATATAATTTTAGTATACATAAATCATATTGTTGTCACAAAAAATGGAAGTACATCCTACTCCTATTCATCCTGGTTACTAGGTTCTACATTGAGTGATGTCTATCTTGGATGAGCTCAAAGTCTCACAAAAGTATGAGAATACCATATGTACATTGGTGCTAGACTGGGAACACCCTCTATTGAGCCAAAATATTGTGCAAGTTGAACACATTAAAATGACATAATTGTGTAGTTGTGGTGATTCTACATAATCTGATGCCACTATATCTATTGAATAGTATCTAGGTGGCCCTCAATAAAGTATGTTCCTTTCCCATCAAGTATTACGACCAATATGATCATAGTGATAAATATCTTATCAATAATAGGAATATACATAATTATTCTTAGCAACCATCGCATGAGTATAAACATCTTGTATCCCTAGGGGTTGTCCTCTCTATGTATAAAATATGATTATTAACAATGGAAATAGGAGAATATTTCCCCTCCTATATCACATCGATACCTCATACTAGAAGTTGTAGAATGTCATAAACATCCTCAAGAGTGAAAATAATATCTCCAATAGGAAAATGAATGCATAAAATTATCAACATTACACTATTGCCTCAATGTCATCACCATTACATCATGGTATCTCATAGTAGGAATTTGGTATGTCTATCATAGGCCTACATATTGTGAGAAAATTCACATATCAAGTGGGATGTTTCTCACCTAATCCCATAAGCATGTGTACATGTACCTAGATGTATTATCCCAAGTAGTGCCCATGAATACAAAAAATAAGTTTTCATTAGTACTTTTGGATATTTTTTATCAAATCATAATAATTTTTATGAAACATTTCTTGTGTGGACCATGGCACCCATTTGGAACCATGACACATGGATTAGACCATGGCATCTAGAGGGGACCATGGAACCCATTTGAGACCATGACAACCAAATGAGACCATGGAACCTATATGGGAGAATGGTTCCCAAGCTAGTGGGCCTATAGGTTTATCTAGCTCAATTTATAAAATTGACTGTAAATAGAAAAAATGTCAAAGTGAGGATGGCCTAACCCACATGTTTGGATACTCTTCATGATAGCTATCTCTAAAAAATCCATCCAAGTGAGTTGAGGATCTCACTTATATGGTATATTCCAATAGTGTGGAACCATCCACACTAGAGAAAAAAAAGTGAAGAAGACAAATGAATGGTTCATTTTTCACTATTTATACTTAAATACTCTTTAAACCCTAATTTAGTATAGTTCACTCATTTCATCATTACTTGAGCTAGAGAGATTTGATTCACATGCCATTTGTTGCATTTGAATCATGATTCATTTCTACCCACCATGCACTCTTTGACATGGTATTATTTTCATAAATCACCCCAGTAAAGGTATTTTGTTTGAGTTGATGAGAAAACAACCCACAGCTCCCAAGAACACCTGCATGCAAACACCTATCACAGAAAGAAGAGAGAAGCAAATAGCTATGGAAGCTTGAATGCATTCATCCACGAGAGAGGAGACATAATTGATGTGCAAAAACAAAAGTTACATCAATAATAATGAAATATTATTGTGTTAAATGATGTACAGAATACAAAGGAGATCAATCCTTATAAATGAGATCTGAAACCCTAAAAGGGTGGACAAACCTAGGTTACATGATAATAATTAATAAAACAAATAATTATTATATACCTAAACTTTAGCTTAAGTATAAAGAGATAATAAGTGACTTAATACTGAAATTAACATGATTTAATTAATAAGAAAACAACTTATTATTCTAACACCCCCCTTAAGATAAACTTTGGGAGAAGATAAAAACCTAGAAAGAACTACTGAAAGCAAAAGGGTTCTGGCAAGAAAAGGCCTGATCAGGTACCCAAGTACAAAAGAGAGTCTCCGTAAAGTGGAGAAATAGAGAAAAACACATGGAAAAAACTCTGCTCCAAAAAGAGACGAAGACTAGTCTGAAAGACTAAAGAAGCCTCCAAAACTAGGGAATGCTCCAAAATATAGGAACAAGGATGAACATGTAGAATATCACTAAAGAAATAAGCTGCAACCTCTGTCAAGAAGTAAATGTTGATCTGATGATCCTCCACTAAAATATGACTAGGTAGAGAAGACTATAATCTGCATGAGTGCCCTCAAATGACACTACTCAAATCAAGAGGCAAACTATTACCCAAATTTTCCTGAGCATTCAAATTTGGCTAAATCCTTTCTAGGGCCTTTGTTTTTACCTTGCCAAGCATCCTTAAAAAATTTCATGGGCTCATGTTCTGTCCTCTGGCCTGTACAAATTTCCTGATTTCCTAGTCTGCAGGTAAAAATATTTGAAAATCTAGCCGTTTGAGCCAAATACCCCTACAAAACCCTAGGCCTCATTCTATTTTTGTGTTACTTTTTCGGCAACTTAAAGGTCCCAATTTCCATGTGCGTAATTTCTCCCTTTGGTCACCAGTTCTCTTATTCTTTCTGGTGGTCACTTTTCTATCCAGCGACCTGGCGACCACAGTGGTTCTCATACTCACTAAATGTTTGGTGGTTAGACCTTAACATGCTGCGACTCGGTGATGGTTAGCTTTTCCTTCAATCGCACAATCGCTAGGTCTTTCGGTGGTCTAAAAAGTGGGGTCATATTTGAGATGATTGGATGGTTGTCGTTACTTTGCAAGGCTGGTGTCAGAGGCTTGTGAAATCGTGACAACCGTCGATTCTCTTTAACTCTACAGTGCTTCAAATTTTAGTGGGCCCAATGCCACGTATTATGATGTGGAAGCTTTCCATTGGCTAAGGGTTTGTGACATGTAAATCTGTTAGAGCAGGCCCAATGGACTTCCTAGTTAGAGATCTAATGGATGGTGCATGATCACAAGGAATATTCCTTGCCTTTGTGATCATGCGCCAACCATTAGATCAGAATCTCAGTTTGAGTGGGTCCATTCACAAGTGGCTTGTCGAGGTGTTCCTGATAGAGTGGTTAGAGCTAATAGGAGGTCGATAGGTGGCAAGTCTGGGCCCGGGGTTTAGAGAGTTCTTCATGGATTAAGGAAGGAAGGCCAAGGTGGGTCCTGATTTCAATGAGATCTATGGTGGTTGTATGATCGCATGGAATATTTTGAGCCCATGCGATCATGCGACTGCCGTCTGATGGGATTCCTTAAGTCATGGGTCCATGACTTGTTTGATGGTGCCAATTTTCTCATGTTTTATTGGCTGTTGACTTCCATGGTGGTCTTGACCTGTCAGAGGGGGATTTTAAGTGATTTCAAGGCACATCATGGCTGTTCATTTGCTAGAAAGGATCTTTCATCGACAGTTGCATTTTAGTTTGAGGCCCCGCTAGCTGTTAACGTTCAAATTTGAATTTTTGCACTAGTTTTCTGCTAGGGTTTTTCATTTTTACAGCCATGCATGATAGTTTGGTAGGTGGAATTGATTTCTTTAGGATAGAAATGGTTGATGGTTAGAAAGTGATCTGATCATCGGCGCTGTAGATTTTGCAGGGTACCATGTCGTGTGAAGTGCTAAATGGGTTGCCGCCACCTTTTGTAGTGTTATTATTGAAAATAGAAATATCTTCCAGATACGATTTGGAGCCTTCATGGCTTAGTGGAGTTGTAGGTGGGTAGATGGGTCAAAGTTGTTATGTCTGCAGGTGAGCTTAGTACAAGATGGATACATGCAGAAGATGATATGATCTATTTGCCAAATATTTTCAAAAAGGTTGATGCCTTGTGTACCTTGAGGGTTTGTTTAATGCATTGTGAAATTTGTAACCCTAGTTAGGTTAATTTTGGACTCCTACTTGGGTGCAATTGAGGAGGTATTTATTATTTTTGTGGAGCCTTAGTGCTCAAGGGGTTCATTTTGTAAAGGAGAGAAGCCCACTTTTGCAAGGAAGTCATCTTTTCTCAGAAAGCCATTTGTGGTATTTGTTCTACCCTCTGGTTCCTCTACTCTTTGTAATCTCCCATTGATGATTAAGGCATTCTTGAGGTACTTGTGATATTTGTTCTATCCCTGTCTTCACTGTCTTGATTATCTCTTATTGGATTGAAGTTTATGAATGTTGTTAATGGAAATTGGGGTTCCTAGTCCCTCTCATTTTCTATGATTTTGTGTGTTACTATGTCTAATCTAATTTAGAGGTTTCATGGGTATACTACAAGCCCTAGCAGTCTTGTCTCATTCCTACACCTAGTTGCAGAAAAGGATGTTTGCTTGCAGGTCATAAGTTGTGTCTTTTATTCAGACCCTCCTATGAAACACTTATGCAAGCCTATCTAGTGGGTTGTGACTTATTAGACCTGATTTCTCCATTGATTTCATTCCTACATACTGAGATCCAAACCCTAATTTTGGTGCATCACCTAGTAGGTAGTTTTCTTTTCAAGTCATTTCCCTTACAAGCATTCCTTCTATCCCTTTCCCTCAAGAGTTTTACTTTCATGTCTAAAAGAAAATTAAGGTGATTATCCAAGAGGAACTAGCCTAGAACCTGGATGTCTCATCTCAGTTAGCAAAGGTCCCACAACCTGGATATGATTCCCATGTTATACTGAGTTATCAAGAGCAAGAGAACTTGAGACAAAGGTGCAAACTCAGTGTATAACAATTCTGGCACGCCTAGTGGGACTACACTCGAAGTTATTCAAATTCTAAGATATGCTATTTCTGATATGCAGATTTCATAGTGTAGGCTTTTAGAAGTCAATTTTTTTTAAGTATATCTGGTGACTCCACTATTCAAAGATCAGAGGCTACCCTGTTCAAAGTTTTATGAGAAAGATTGAGACTAGAAGCTTAAAACCTACCCAATTTTTAGAGTTTCCCTTGAAGAGAAGCTACAAAGGCAGGTCAACTCAAAGGGAATCTCCTACAAGGAGAGTTCAATCTACACCCCCTAACACTTTAGAAAGGAGACCTTCTCCCTTTCATTCTAGAAGAAGAGGCAGATCTCTAACCAGAGATCTAGAGGAAGATTCCAATCCAGCAACAGATACAACTCATATAGTTGTCAACCTTTAGATCCCAACACCTACAATGGCTAGACCATTTTCTTTTGCACCATTCAATCAAGATAGCCCATTAAATTTTTCTCAACATCATGATGTGCCCTTGGTGGCACTTAAGAGTATACCTGATTTTACTAGCGAAGGGTAGATGACTACTTTTGAGAACATAAGAGATGTGACCGCCATATGTAGCACACACAATATAACCCAAGAAGATGTGGCCACAAAATTATTAGTAGCCTCTCTGAAAGGTAAGGCTTTAGAATGGTTTAGAACTCTAACTGTTGGTTCTATTACTTCTTGGGATGAGTTAGGGGATGCATTGAGTAAACATTTTGAGGATAAATCAAATAACTTGTCTCTAGTTGAGCAACTAACAACTATCAAGAGAGACCCTCAAGAACAAATGACAGATTACAATAGTAGATTCCTTAAAACATGGAATAGAATCCCAGTCTCAGTAAGACCATCAGCAGACCATGCTTTCCTTTATTATTTACAAAGTTTGAATGGTCAGATTTTTGTCACGATCTAGTCTATGGGTGGTACTTCTTTACCCCAAGCTTTTGACATAGCTGTCAAGGCTGAAAATTGTTTGATCCAAGCAGGCATGATTGCTAGAAAGCCTCCAATGCCCATTTTTCCTAGCCTTCAACCCATTGCACCTACCCAAGTACCCCCATTTACCCCTATTCCCACCATATTGGCACCCCAAGCTAGTACTAGTGGCCAAGAGTTAACAACAAGTTTCTCTCAAGAGCTACAAGAGATAAAGAGTAGCCAACAGAGCAGTCAACAAGAAATGACTGACTTGTTGTAGACCTTGACTAAAGAGGTCACAAATTTGAAGAAGCAAGGTCAAGGAATCAGACACCATTTTAGACACAAGGCCAAGGTCCTAGTCAGCAGTATCAAAATCATGGATAGCCTTATCAACAAAATAGGCCACCATACCAAGGAGGCTATCAAGGACAAAGACAAATTTTTAATCAGGGACCATTCCAACCATATAACCCTTCACCTCTAAGTTCTGCAAATCTAGTGAGGGATATGGTTCCTAGTCAAAACAATTTGGGAATGGAGAATGAATGGTGTTTCCCTTGTAGTCAGCCTCACAATCAAGCTACATGTTCAAATGGATGGATGAACCAGGCTCTAATGGTTCAAAATGCCTCACAAGCTCAATCAGAGGTTTCATCCAGTAGCTCAGTGCCTCAACCAGAATCACAAGAAAAAGAGACTGGTCTTTTCAATTGGGAGCAACCAGACTTTAATGGAGTCAATGATGAAGCCACTTTTGTTGCCTATGCAAGAGAAAAAAGAAGAGCTCAAGACATGGAGAGAGAAAATTCCAACTCCAAAGCTACTAAATCTGCAGAGCCACTGTAGCAAGCTACTCCCATCACACCTAAGGAGAGTCCTGTCAGTGCAAGCAAAGAAGGCCAACATTACAAAGAGGTGGAGCCCATCATGCCAAAGACACAATAGAGAGTACACACTGTGACACCATTTAATATTGTAGACAACATGAAGAAGGTGAATGTCACCATGTCTATGTGAGATTCTTTCGCTCGTCCAAGACAGCTTGAAATTTTGAAGAAGGCCATGACAAAGGTAGTAGCTCCTCAACCTGCAAAAGAAGTTGCAAAGCCGGTGTTGGTCAACACTGATCAAGAAAAGGAGGCTCCAAGTAACAACTCCAAGGCCAATGACACATGAGGTAGGAATTTGAAGCCACCTCCCTTTTATGTATCTTTAATCATTGGAAAATCTTTAGTACATAATTGTATGGTAGATAGTGGAGCTACCAGCACTGTGATGCCCAAGAAAGTAGCTGACCAATTAGGACTAAGGTATGAGCCCTTCCAAAAGAAGGTTACCCAACTTGATGGATCCTCAGTCAATACTATAGGTGTGGCCGAGGATACCAGTCTAATCCTGCATGCTAGTCCTAATTTCTCAATCCTCCTTGATATATATATCATAGATCTCCCTGCATTATTTTCTATGTCTTTCAAGGGAGTTTACAGCCAAGATAGGAGGCTATCTATCTTCTGATTGGTCTCACATGTTATTTCATACAAGGTATGGGACCAAAGTCACCATTAAATCAGAACCATTAGAAGCACACCATATAGAACCATATGTATCTAATGCCATCAATGTAAATTTCCCTATATTTGATAACAACGACTTCCAAACTATTAGTGAAGCAAGCACAAAAATATAAAGTATCCCTGATATTTTTCTAGATGAAAGAGCTTCAGAAGCCCAAGAAAATCTTATTTGGGATTTTGGTTTGGGATGTTATTTAATACAAGAAAGTGGATCCATAGAGCCAAGCCTTCTCAAAGAGGATATTGATTCAAAAGATCAGAGCAATCAGGTTTGGGAACTATTTTTTGATGGGGGTAGAAGTAGACATGGTTCTAGTGGTGGTGCTATGTTAGTGTCCCAAAAAGGAGAAAGGTATTATACTGCCTTAAGATTTAGTTTCTCCTGCACTAGCAACACCGCAGAGTATGAAAGCCTAGTCAATGGACTAGAATGGGCTAGAAAAAGAGGGCTTAAGGCTTTAAAAGTTTATGGTGACAGTGAGTTAGTTGTCAGCCAATTAAGAGGAATAAGTGAAACCAAAAATGACACCATGAAAGCATACAAACATAGATTTTGGGATGCAATTGAAGATTTCCATGCTTTCAATATTATTGCCATCCCTAGAAAGTTAAATCAGAATGCAGATAGGTTAGCTGCTATTGGATCCCAATATGACATTCCAAATATCATTTCAAAAGAAGTGGATCAACAGCATATCAAAGTGATTGTCAGACCATCTATTCTTGATAATGATGTCAATTGGCAAGTGTTTGACAATGATGAACAAATTCTACAGTTCTTGTTTGAAGAAGATGTTTTTTCAGAACACAATCAAGATAGGCTATCACAAAACTATGGTGGTCAAGTAATACAACTCAAGTCCAATAAGATGCCTAGAGGTCTTGTCACTTTAGAGACTATCTTCAACAAGGATGATGAAGTTAAGAAAAGCAAAGCTAGCCTAGTAGTCTAGCAAGAACATTGTGTTGAACTAGAGTTGAAACCAGGTAAGAGCCTACAATTTGGAAAGGTAAACACTGAATTGGAGAAACAAGCTTATACTCAATTATTCAAAGAATTTAGTGATATTTTTGCATGGAAATATGAAGATCTTAAAGGTTTTAATCCTACCCTTTCTCAACACACCATTGAGTTAGAACCAAATGCCAAACCAGTGAGGCAAAAGCAGAGGCCTGTTAATCCCAAGCTTGAGCCACTTATGCATAAAGAGGTGCTTAAATTGATAGAAAGTGGTATCATCTACCCCATTAAGCATACTAGTTGGGTTTCCAACCTTGTTCCTATCATGAAGAAGAATGGGGAGCTGAGGTTATGTGTTGACTTTAGGGATCTTAACAGGGCCTCATTAAAGGACCACCATCCACTACCCTCTATGGAAAAAATTTTACAATGTGTCTCTGGATTTGAGAGATTTTCATTATTGGATGGCTATTTAGGATACAATCAGATCTTAGTTAATAAAGAGGATCAATACAAGACTGCATTTACAACCAAGTGGGGAACCATGGCTTATCAAAAGATGCCCTTTGGTTTGTCAAATGCAGGTGTCACATTTCAAAAGGCAATGGATATGGCCTTTAAGAGCCTAATGTACAAGTTTGTGTTGGTCTACTTAGATGACATAACTATCTATTCAAAGCATGCAGTAGACCACATCAAACATCCGAGGAAGATTTTTGAAAGGTGTAGAGAATTTGGGATATCTCTTAATCCCAAGAAATGTGTGTTTGTAGTTCACAAAGGAAAATTGTTAGGATATGTAGTATCCAAAGAAGGAATTACAATGGATCCTAAGAGAATTGAAGCTATCCTAGAGTTACCCCTACCACATGATAAGAAAAGTCTCCAATCTTTTATAGGAAAGATTAACTTTGTTAGGAGGTTCTTGCCTAACATTGCAAATTTACTCAGGCCTTTGACAGCCATGCTAAAAAAGAGTTCAGCTTTTAGTTGGACCAAAGAAGGGAAAGTCAATTTCCAAGCTATTAAAGAAGCCCTAATAGAGGCCCCTACTCTCTTAAACCCAAATTTTAGAAAGGATTTCATCCTTTATGCTTATGGAGGTCGTGATGCCATATCTGCAATGTTGACCCAAGAAAATTCAGAAGGATTGGAGCAGCCTATTGCTTTCTTTAGGAAAGGTTTGGAAGAGTATGAATAGAGATACTCTTTTGTAGAGAAACATGTACTTGTTGTGGTGAAGAGCCTTAAAAAGTTCAGATATCTACTGACTCATAGGAAGGTGCATTTAAAATTTACTCATCCAAGTGTTAAAGAGTTTTTGCTCTCCAAAGACTTAAATGAGAAAAGAGCTGGTTGGATCACCAAGGTGATGGAATATGACATTGATATTCAGACCACCAAGTTGGTTAGAGGAAGAGGTCTTTGTGAGCATTTGGCAAAGGATGAAAGTTCAAAGAAATCAGAGCAAATGGCTGCATCTTTGGTGGTGCATTCTATAGAAGAACAAGATAAGACAACAAGTTGGTTGCCTAATATGATCAATTATTTAAAGACAAGACAATGTCTTACAGGTTTGGATTCAGCAAAAATAAGGTATTATAGATTGCAATCTATCCCTTTTGTGCTGATAAATGATGTTATTTTTAGAAAGGATCATAGTGGTGTCCTTTTAAGATGCATAGATTCAGAAAAGGTAGTGGATGTCCTATTCAAGTTTCATGATGGACCTTTTGGAGGTCACTTTTCTCCTAGGACTACTACCTTTAAGATCATGAGGGCTGGGTACTATTGGCCATCTATCTTTAGAGATAGTCATGATTATGTTAGGAAATGCATCAAGTGTGCCCTGTTTGCAAGAAAAGAAAGGCTTGCAGCCTTGCCTCTACAGCCAGTCAGAACAGAGCAACCCTTCATGAAATGGTGTATAGATTTCATTGGCATGATTAATCCTCCATCTAATGCAGGCCATAAATGGATAATTACTACAACTGACTACTTCACTAGGTGGATAGAAGCAATTACATTGAAAGAAGCCAATGAGAGTGTTGTCCTAACCTTTTATGATGATATAATCCATAGGTTCGGCACTCTTGATTCCATCATTTCAGATAATGCCTTAGCATTCATAGGCCTCAAAGTCTCAGAGTGGGTAGTCAAGAATGGCATCTATCTGAATACCAATTCAAATTATTACCCTCAAGGTAATGGCTTGGAAGAATCCACCAATAAGAACTTGATTAGGATAATCAAGAAGACCCTCCAAGACAATCAAAGAGATTGGCATACAAAGCTCAAATCTGCCTTATGGTTAGATAGAATTACCCCAAAGAAGATCATTGGTAATCCCCCCTACATGTTGGTGTATGGCAAGGAGGCCAAGTTGTCTATCTTAGTTGAATTGCCAGCTCTGGACTTGGCCACTTAGTATGCCTTATTTGAAGAAGGTCATCCTCTGCAGATCAAATATGCTCAATTGATGGAATTAGAAGAACTCAAAGATAAATCCATGAAAGATATGGAATTCCACCAGGACCAAACCAAAAGGAGTTTTGATAAAAGAGCCAGGGTCAGGAACTTCAAGGTTGGTGATATAGTCCTTAAATGGGATGAATTCAAAGCCAAACCTGGTAGACACACAAAATTTGATTCATTATGGGGTGGACCTTTTGTTATTACAAAGTGTAAGGGATCCAATGCTTTCCAGCTGTCAGATCTTGAAGGCGTTCCCTTGCCTATATTAGTGAATGGTTTCCATCTGAAGCCTTGTTTTGAGATTAGTCCCTCTCTATAAGTTTTGTAAATTCTTGTATATATGTTTTGGCTTCCTTTTTCCCTATTTTCTAGCTTAGTCCCATGTTTTCCAAGAAGTTCTCTGAGCACGATTCCTATTCCATCTCCCTGTGAGAATTTTTAAGTTTTTGATGACCCCATGCCTAATGGATATATCAAGGCCACTGATCCATATCTAGCAGGCTGACATCCAACAAAAATCGCCAAAATGTTACCCAAATTTTCATGAGCATTCAAATTTGGCTAAATTCTTTCCAGGGCCTTTGTTTTTACCTTGCCGAGCATCCTTAAAAAATTTCATGGGCTCATGTTCTATCCTCTGGCCTCTGCGAATTTCCTAATTTCCTAGTCTGCAGGTAAAAATATTTGAAAATCTAGCCATTTGAACCAAATACCCCTGCAAAACCCTAGGCCTCATTCTATTTTTGTGTTACATTTTTGACAACTTAAAGGTCCCAATTTCCATGTGCGTAATTTCTCCCTTTGGTTGCCAGTTCTCTTATTCTTTCCGGCGGTCACTTTTCTATCCAGCAACCTAGCAACCACAGTGGTTCTCATACTCGCTAAATGTTTGGTGGTTAGACCTTAACATCCTATGACTCAGTGATGGTTAGCTTTTCCTTTAGTCACGCAACTGCTAGGTCTTCCGGTAGTCTAAAAAGTGGGGTCCCGTTTGAGATGATCAGATGGTTGTCGTTACTTCACAAGGCTGGTGTCAGAGGCTTGCGAAATCATGACAACTGTCAATTCTCTTTAACTCTATAGTGCTTCAAATTTTAGCGGGCCCAATGCCATGTATTATGATGTGGAAGATTTTCATTGGCTGAGGGTTTGTGACATGTAAATCTGTCAGAGTGGGACCAGCGGACTTCCCAATTAGAGATTTAACAGCTGGCGCATGATTACAAGGAATATTCCTTGCCTTTGCAATCACACGCCAGCCGTTAGATCAGAATCTTAGTTTGAATGGGTCCATTCTTAGGTGGCTTGCTGAGGTGTTCCTGACAGAGTGGTTAGAGTGAATAGGAGGTCGACGGGTGGCAAGTCTGGGCTTGATGTTTAGAGAGTTCTTCATGGATTAAGGAAGGAAGGTCGAGGTGGGTCCCAATTTCAATGAGATCTATGGTGGTCGTATGATTGCATGGAATATTCTAAGCCCATGCGATCATGCGACTGCCATCTGATGGAATTCCTTAAGTCATGGGTCCATGACTTGTCTGATGGTGTCCATTTTCTTGCGTTTCATTGGCTGTTGACTTCCACAGTGGTCTTGACCTGTCAGAGGGGGATTTTAAGTGATTTTAAGGCATATCATGACTGTTCATTTGCCGAGAAGGATCTTTCATCGATGGTTGCATTTTAATTTGAAGCCCCACTAGCCGTTAATGTTCAAATTTGAATTTTTGTGCTGGTTTTTTGCTAGGGTTTTGCATTTTTACAGCCATGCATGATAGTTTGGTAGCTGGAATTGATTTCTTCAGGACAGAAATGGTTGATGGTTGGAAAGAGATCTGATTGTCGATGCCGCAAATTTTGCAGGGTACCATGTCATGTGAAGTGCTAAATGGGTTGTCGCCACCTTTTGCAGGGTTATTATTGAAAATAGAAATATCTTCCAGATCAGATTTGGAGCCTTCATGGCTTAGTGGAGTTGTAGGTGGGTAGATGGGTTGAAGTTGTTATGTCTGTAGGTGAGCTCAGTACAAGATGGATACACGTAGAAGATGATATGATCTGTTTGCCAGATATTTTAAAAAAGGTTGATGCCTTGTGTACCTTGAGGGTTTGTTTAATGCATTGTGAAATTTGTAACCCTAGTTAGGTTAATTTTGGACTCCTACCTGGGTGCAATTGAGGAGGTATTTATTATTTTTGTGGAGCCTTAGTGCTCAAGGGGTTCATTTTGTAAAGGAGAGAAGCCCACTTTTGCAAGGAAGTCATCTTTTCTCAGAAAGCCATCTGTGGTATTTGTTCTACCCTCTGGTTCTTCTACTCTTTGTAATCTCCCATTGATGATTAAGGCATTCTTGAGGTACTTGTGATATTTGTTCTATCCCTGTCTTCATTGTCTTGATTATCTCTTATTGGATTGAATCTAATGAATGTTGTTAATGGAAATTGGGGTTCCTAGTCCCTCTCATTTTTTGTGATTTTGTGTGTTACTATGTCTAATATAATTTAGATGTTTTGTGGGTATACTACAACCCCTAACAGTCTTGTCTCATTCCTACACCTAGTTGCAGAAAAGGATGTTTGCTTGCAGGTCATAAGTTGTGTCTTTTATTCAGACCCTCCTATGAAAAACTTATGCAAGCCTATCTAGTGGGTTGTGACTTATTAAACCTGATTTCTCCATTGATTTCATTCCTACATACTAAGATCCAAACCCTAATTTTGGTGCATCACCTAGTAGGTAGTTTTCTTTTCAAGTCATTTCCCTTACAAGCATTCCTTCTATCCCTTTCTCTCAAAAGTTTTACTTTCATGTCTAAAAGCAAATTAAGGTGATTATCCAAGAGGAACTAGCCTAAAACCTGGAGGTCTCATCTCAGTTAGCAAAGGTCCCACAACCTAGAGATGATTCCCATGTTATACTAAGTTATCAAGACCAAGAGAGCTTGAGACAAAGGTGCAAACTCAGTGTATAACACAAACAAAGGAAAACACTTGAACTCAAAGATATAGATGGCATAAAACACCAAAGTCTAAAGATTTTTTCAATCAAATCTAGAAGAGTACCTCAAAAAATAGGAAAGAAAGAGTGTCCTTATGGTAAATGATCCATCTTATTGGAATGCATAGGTACCTAGCCACTCCATCCGGCTAGTACATAGGAAAAAATACTGAATACATAGCTCACACTATCAAACCAAGGAAGAAAAAGAACCAATAGTAGAAACTCCTCCATAATGTTGACAAGGGAGAGGTGATAGGTTGACATAAGGCAGGGGTCAAGAGGGGTGAAGCAATGGCACACCCTAATGTTTGAGCCTACTCAACAACACGCAGAAGAAAATAACAACATAGTGAGAGAGAGAATGCTAGATCTCTCATTAATTTTCATCAAATAGATTCATACATGTCGAGCTGTAAGGCCTTCCCAGTTACGACCAGATATTACAATGAATTAAAAAATTCCTCAAACATGTGAGGATCTGCCAATAATGTCTAATCTTCTATCTTCTTACTTCTATATAAAACTACCTCCTAAACTACAACCAGGCAACTACATTTATATAAGAGTCTACCAAACTGAGTTGGCCTTCAGATCTACAATCAATGAAAGAAATGGTCAGATCTAGGACCTAATGCTTCCCAATGGTGGATACCAACATTAAATTTGTGACCCATAATAAATGCACAAGTCAGCCCAATAGAAAATAAAAAGAAACTACTCAATAAGCAAGGATGACCGAGCAACAGATAAGCATCGCCGAGTGCTAGTGAAACAACTAACTGCCCAAGAGATAATCAACAATACTAGATAACTAAAGGAAACTAACCAAATACCGACAAACTCAGTCAAAGAAGGAACCAAGAAACACATACAAACTTCAAAATGTTTTTGGTGACACAGGATTGTCAAGGACTCGAGATGCTCCTACATCAGACACCTAGGGTTATCTTGAAATGATTCTCTAAATCATTTGGTAAGTATGATCCAAGCTGCATCCAACTCAGACTGTGAAATCCATGAATTATCTTCAATCTGTCTATTCTTCCACTTTACCAGATATTCCATATATTACTTTCCTCTTATACTCTTGCCAATTCTTTGCTCCAAAATCTTCTCAACTTCCTTTTTCTGCTTCTTAGGATATTCCATCAGTACTGCCATGTCTTCATCAGGTTCATGATATTCATATAAATCAGAAATGTTAAAAATAGGTGATATGTCCATGTCATTAGGTGACTCAATTTCATATGCATTTCCACTGTCAATTTTCCTCAAAATCTTGCAAGGTCCAAACTTCTTCATCTTCAGCTTCCCATATGTTCCAACAAGAAATCGGCCATTCTTTAAATAAACCATCACTTCATCACTAATGTCAAAAGTTTTATGTCTCCTTGATCTATCAGCTTTGTCTTTGTATTTTTTATTACTCTCTTCCAGCCTCAGCTTCACATCTTCATGCAATGTCTTCATGTACTCAGTAAATTTTACTCCAACACTTCTCTTACTTTCATCATCAATGTCTCTCAAATTAGATATACCTCTTGGCTATATGCCACTCACAATCTCAAATGGTGTCTTTTCAGTACTCCTATTCACTGAATTATTATATGTAAACTCTGCTTGTGCTAACACAAAATCCCAATTACTCGGTGTGTCTCCAACTAAACATCTCAAAATATTTCCCAAACTTTTATTCACAACTTCAGTCTGTCCATTAGTTTGTGGGTGAAATGTAGAACTATATTTCAACTCGGTGCCAAATTTCTTCCAAAGAGTTTTCCAAAAGTATCCAACAAATTTACTATCTCGGTTAGAGATAATACTCCTCAGTAATCCATGTAATCTAACAATTTCCTTAAAGAAATGATTTGCTACATGTACTACATTTGATGTCTTTCTACAAGGTATAAAATGTGCCATCTTAGAAAATCTATCTACAACAACAAATATAGAATCATTACCTCTTACTATCTTTGGTAAGCCAAGAACAAAGTCCATAATGATGTCAATCCAAGGTTTCTTAGGTATAACAATCGGTGTATACAATCCAGTATTCTGACTTACTCCTTTAGCAACTTGACAAATTCCACAACTTTTCACAAATTTTTGAACATCTTTATACAACCGTGGCCAATAGTATTTCTCCTTAAGAAAATTCCATGTTTTATCAATACCAGAATGTTTAGCCAAACCACTACTATGTTTCTCCTTTATTAGATTAGTTCTTATTACTCCTCTTGGTATACATAATTGAATACCTTTAAACAACATACCTTCCTGAATAAAATATTCATCCCATTTAGTATTATATTGATCTTGAATAGGTGCTCTACACTTTCTCCACATCTTATAAAAATCAGGATCAAACTCATAAGAATCTCTCATCTCATTAAAACCAAGAACTTCAATTTTCATCTTGGTCATCAAAGATCTCCTTCTACTCAATGCATCAGCAACTCGATTAGTGACTCCACTCTTATGCTTTATCACAAATGTATAACTATGAAAATACTCAACCCATTTCATATGTCTTTGATTCAACTTATTCTGACTACCCAAATACTGTAAAGCCTTATGATCAATATACAACACAAATTCACTCGGTATCAAATAATATCTCCATTTCTTTAGTTCTTGAACAATAGCATAGAATTCTTGATCATACATAGAATATTTCCTTCTAGCATCATTCAACTTTTCACTAAAGAAAGCAATAGGTTTACCTTCTTGACTCAAGACAGCTCCAATTGTACTTCCACTTGTATCACATTCCACTTGAAATACCTTACTGAAATCAGGTAATGCCAAAATAGGTAATTCAACAACCTTTTGCTTCAGGGTCTCAAAACTTTTATTAGCTCTTGTATGTGTCTACTTGAATTCCCTTTTATCTCCTCTTATAGTCTTAGTCATAGAATTACAAATTGAACTGAAATTCCTTATGAACTTTTGGTAAAAACTTGCCAAACCATGAAATGATCTTACCTCACTAGCATTCACAAGTGTAGGCCAATTCAAAATATCTTCAACCTTTTCAAGATCCATTTTCAAACCATCAGCTGAGATCACAAATCCCAAATACACAATCTCTTCTTTCATTAATGGACACTTTTTTAGATTTATCAACAACTTTTCTTCTTTCAATCTCTGCAAAACTTGTCTTACATGGAATAATTGTTCTTCTCTAGTCTTACTAAATATTAGAATATCATCAAGATATACAATTAAAAACTTACCCAAGAATTTTTTCAAAACTTCATTCATCAGCTTCATAAAAGTACTAGGTGCATTAGTTAAACCAAAAGGCATAACCAACCACACATACAAACCTTCTTTTGTCTCGAAAGAATTCTTCCATCCATCACCTTCTCTGATTTTGATATGATGATACCCACTTTTCAAATCAATTTTGGTGAAATACTTTGCTCCAGTCAAACTGTCCATTATATCATCCATTCTCAGTATAGGAAACCTATACTTCACTATTATCTTATTGATTTCTCTAGAAATAGTACACATTTTCTATTCTCCATTCTTCTTTGGTGCCAATACAACAAGTACTACACAAGGTCTCAAACTTTCTCTAATCAAACCTTTCTCCAGCAACTCTTGAATCTATCGGTTCAATTCTTGATTCTCAGTAGGTGTCAACCGATGAGGTGCCTTATTCGGTAAACTAGCTCCAGGGATTAGATCCATACAATGATCAGTGCTTCTCTTTGATGGAAAACCATCAAGTACATTATCAAAAATGATTTCACTATACTTGGTGAGTAACTTATCAATCTCCTCAGGAACACTATCCTCTATTTTCTTACTCGGTTTGTTAGGAATCACAACAAAACATACATCATTCTATTTTAAATCCTTAACAAGCTTTCTTCCTTCCATCAAGAAAACTTTTACAGATGTGCAAACATTACTAACAGGTTCTTCCATCAATGGTAACAAGATTTGTTTCTTTCCATCAGCCACAATAGTATACTTATGCAATCTCCCATCATATATAGCATGTCTATCATATTACCAAGGTCTACCCAATAAAATATGACAACAATCCATAGGCATGATATCACATAACACCTTATCATAGTACTTTCCAATCTTCAAATTCACATAATATTGTTCACTTACCAAGAGTGTATGCTCATCTTTGATCCATGAAATCTGATAGGGCTTCAGATGTTCCAATCTTTTCAACTGCAACTTTGTGACCATTTCCTTAGATGCCAAATTCTCTAAGCTACCAATGTCAATGATTACCTTCCAAACTTTATCAAAAACTGTACATCTAGTCTTGAATAAAATTTTCCTTATTGGATCTTACTTTTTGCTTCTATTCCACATTGCTCTCCTTATCATCAAGTTATTTTCTTTCTCAGGTTCATTCTGTGATTCTTCTTGCACCAAAGCATTTCTACTCCTACCAGCCTTCATACTTGCATGTGTACATTCAAATGATCTATTTTCTTCTTCTCCATAGTTGTAATAAGTTCCTCAGAAACTTGCTTTGCCATAACCACCTCGGTAGTTACTGCCTCTACCTCTAGGTGAATTTTCACCTTTCCACTCAGTCTTGCCTTTATCTAGACTTGTCTTTTCAAGTTCAGATCTACCATTTTCACCATAGGATCTACCTCTTCCTCTAGGGAATCTACCACCTCAACCTCTTTGTCTTTTCTCATGTCTTTTGTTCAATTTCTCCTCAGCTTTCAATGCAAATTGATAAGTCTTTTCAATGTTCTCCAACTTGACCAAACTGATTTCCTCTTGGATGGAAACTCTCAAACCATTCATGTATCTAGCAATTCTTTCCACATCATCTTCATCATGTCTAGATCTGATATCTAATCTATAGAATTCCTCAATATATTCTTTTATCGAGCTATCTTTCTGCCTTAGACTTTGCATTTGTCAAACTATGTTAATATGAGAATCACAAGGTAAGAACTTTCCTTTCAACTTATTCACCATTTTATTCTATATCTTGATTTTTTCTTTGCCTTTCCTCTTTCCATCTAGCTATAGATGTTCCCACCATAAGGATGCATGACTTTTCAACTTTGTGCTTGCAATCTTCACTTTCTTGTCTTCAGGAATGTTTTCATACTCAAAATACTTTTCCATCTTGGTGATCTAGTCCACCAATTCATCAGAATCCAATTTTCCACTGTACTCAAAAGGATTGAAATGTGGTGTAGACATCAGACTTGTCAAAGCCTTCAAAAATCTTTCTTCATCTTGATCCATCACAAGTGCAGGTTCTGCATTCACCTATTCTCCCTCAACTTCATCATCACGAACATCTTCAAGATGTCTTCCTCTTTGCTAGGCTATTTCAATAGATTCCAATCTAAAAATAATTTGTCTTAACATATCTACCAATCTTGTATCCACATCTCACCTCCCACGAATCATCTTCACAACCCTCTACAATGGCAGGTCAAATTGTAATCTACTACCCCACAACAATTCAACTAGGGCTTCACAAGAAGGAACCCACAAACCTAGATCCATAGACCTAGATCAAGATCTCACCTCGCTCTGATACCACCTAATGCAAGGCAGGGGTCAAGAGGGGCCAAGAAATGACACACCCTAATGATCCAGCCTACTCAACAACATGTAGAAGCAAATAACAACATAGTGAGAGAGAGAATGCCAGATCTTTCATTAATTTTCATCAAATAGATTCATACATGATGGGATGTAAGGCATTCTTGGTTACGCCTAGATATTACAATGAATTATAGAAGTCCTCAAACATGTGAGGATCTACCAAGAATATCTAATCTTCTATCTTCTTACTTCTATATAAAATTGCCTCCTAAACTACAACCAAGCAACTACATTTATATAAGAGTCTACCGAACTGAGTTGGCCTTCAGATCCATAATCAACAGAAGAAATAGTCAGATCTGGGACCACATGCTTCCCAATGGTGGATACCAACATTAAATCTACAACACATAATAAATGCACAAGTTGGCCCAATAGAAACTCAAAAGAAACTACTCAGTAAGAGAGGATGACCGAGCAATAGACAAGCATTATCGAGCACCAGTGAAACAACCGACCGCCCAGGAGATAACCGACCATACTTGGTTACCAAAGGAAACTGACCAACTACCAACCAACTCAATCAAAGAAGGAATTGAGCAACATAGACAAACTTCAAAATGTTTTTGGTGACATAGGATTGCCAAGGACCCAAGATACTCCTGCATCATAGGTACATTGAAAAGGACATCTAATATGAACTACATGATGAAGAACCAGGAACATCAAAGGTGTAGATATAGTAAAAACACAAATAAAGATACCTAAGACTAATGTCATTAGAGGAATGCTCACTTGACAAAGGTAGACGAAAAACAAAGGAAAACATCAAACCCCCCCATGGCACTTTATAATGGAGTGCAAGTAAAAATAGCACAAACATGTGCAAGATCCCAAGCATGCAATAGAATAACACTTTATCTCAGTGCGTGTGCATAAAAGAAAGCTACAAAATGATGTATACACTGATCAAAGAAGAATAAAAGGCTACTAAAATAAAAGAACAACCAAAGAAGAGCCATTCCACAAAAGGAAGAGATCCTACGACCTGAAACATCCAAGATATTCACTAGAGTGCAAAAATGAAAAAAAATGAATAAAATATACGTAGAGAAGAATCTGGAAAAATGACTCATAGTGGTGGAAAGATCACAAAATAATATTTCCAATGATATATTATTTTCTAAAAACAGAGTCCAGATGCACAAGATATGGCTCCAGGAAGGCAAAAAATATGGTCTTCCTTTAAAATCATGGTGCAAAAAATGGAGGAAAAAACTCCAAAATCCAAAATTCTAGATAGATCCCACTTTGAACAAGCTTTCCAATGGTATCTCATTTGCCCAATTTTGACACCATATGCTCAATTTATGAGGAAAAAGCCACAGGTATGCTGATGGCCCAAAAAATGGAGCAGAAGTGTTGATGGATGCTAATGTTAGCATTTCATGTGCTTAAAATTGATGGCCAAATGGCCATCACCACAAAAAACTAATTGGCCCTTGGGGCCAAAGATCTGGGCCTCTGGTCATCTGGGTGACCAGGGGGGCTGAATGATGGAGGGGTTGAAACGATCTGGCCCTTGGTCATACGTGTGACCCTACTAGCGTTGATGGGGGCTGTAGGGGCAATGTACACCAGTCACGAGTGGTGATCACCAATGGTAACCATGGGCCCAATGGTCACCACAATGGAGACCATAGTGGTTCTGTTGGCAATGCCCCCCCCAAAAAAATAATAATTTGTTTCTGCCCTGGATTGTGTGCTAGGGTTGTACGGCTTGAGATGCAATTTTTTTTTCCTTAGAGGCCAAATTGTCCAAATTTGTTAAATTTTATATGGAAATGTGGGTTCTTGGGTGCTCTGAATGCAATGGTGAGGTCCATTTGAGCCTAAAGTTACCAGAAAAGAGGTCCCCTAGATCCAACCGAGAACCCTCTAAAAATTGCAGATCTGAAAAACAAGGTCAAATCTATCAGAAAGAGGACAAGGGAAAACAAGTCTGAAGCTCTAATACCATGTTGGATCTAATGAGAAAATAGCCTACATCTCCTAAGAAAACTTTCATGCAAAGAACTGTCACAGAAAGAAGAGAGAAGCAAACACCTATGGAGGCCTGAACACATTGATCCATGAGAAAGGAGACATCCTTGATGTGCAAAAACAAAAGTTGTAGCAATGACAATGAAATATTATTGTGTTGAATGATGTAAATAATACAAAGGAGAGCAATCCATATAAAGAAGATCTAAAATCCTAAAAGGGTGGACAAACCTAGGTTGCACGATAATAATTACTAAAATAATTAATTATTATATGCCTAAAATTTAGCTTAAGTAGAAAAAGATAATAAGTGGCTTAATAATGAAATCAATATGATTTAATGAATAAGAAAAACAACTTATTACTCTAACCTATTTTTCATAAATTATTTTCACAAGTCAATATGGTAAACATGATACCCTATATTGAAAATACCTAAATACAAAATAAATAGAGGGCACACACCTACACTCAAATTTCATTAAAAATTAGTAAGCATTCTAGGTGATTTTGATTTTTGCTTACAAAGTATTTTTGTAGAATGTAGTTCTGAATAACTTATTACAAGTATTTACTACACAAGGTTCATCATTCCAAAACTTTGAAAATATCCTTTTGCATGAATGTTAAAATTTTTACCTTATCTTGCATATGATTGTAGTTCACAAGAATTCAAAAAATGGGGTTAAGTATAGTGTCTTAAAATGTACTCCTTAAACTAGTAACTCTAATTTCATACTCTCCTTGCACTTATTGGAGCTTTCTACTCCACTATTGATTTTTGGGACCATTTGTAGCCTTAAATTAATACTTAATTCAAAATATGAGACTTGTTCTATTTTAAATCTTAACACACTCCTCATTGGGCTATTATTTTAGTGTATCATTTATCCTATAGATGTTATTTCATTCTCACACAATTTCCTACATTATTTTAAATTTCAAAGCACTTTGATCTATACTTAACTAACATCAATCCTAATATTGATTACAGATATAATATTAGGGCCCTATTATCTCACTTGCCTAAAATTTTGGGCCAATTTTAGTGGGGGCCTATATGTCTTAGCCAAATAGTCTAATTTCATTTGGCCAAAATTTCAAGAGTGTAATGCATTGGCCTTAACCCTACTAGATCTAGTCTCAAAAATGAGATATGACCATCATATAAGTCATCTTTTTATTATTCAAAGATTTTAACTTACATATAAGAAATCTAGCTTTCCCCATTTGGTAAGTATTCAAGATGTATTGTGAAGGAGTTTAAGTAAAAGCTACATCAATAGGACTCTACAATAAGTGAGTATATCGGTCTCTCTCTCTCTATATATATATATATATCTGTGTGTGTGTGTGTGTGTGTATATACACACACAAAAATATATATATATATATCTGTGTGTGTGTGTGTCTATATATATATCTATATATCTATATATCTATA